>JAQMWT010000010.1:0-209419 GCA_029834535.1 Chrysophaeum taylorii | reverse complement strand
TGTTTGTCTGTCTGTTTGTCTGTCCCTCGATTTAGGGTAAGGATCAGGTAGGCGCGAGATGGGATCAGGTACGCGAGAGCCAGACAGTGATCCTCAAGCCGTCTACGGCGACCTCGCAGAATTTCCACGACCCGCGGCGGCTCTTTCAGCGCGCCATTCTCACGCCCGTCGAAACGATGTTGTCGATGCTGACAACGCGCGCATGACCGCGGCCTTTTTCCCGGAGACGAGGCGTCGGGTTCTTTCGGCTGACTAGGCTGGGTCGGAAGACGACGCCTCGCTCTTTACAGTAGAGACTCTCGACAACCAACGGCATGCTGACTTTGATCGCGAGCTTAATGTCCGCAACCTCGACCCGTCGCACGGCCACTGCAACGGTACCAGATACATGATCGATCGTGTCGTTGTCACCGAGGCTCCTCCAACCTGTATCCCGGCCCGCCTACGCCAAACGATCAACAAGAGCCAGGGCCAGACGCCCCGCGAGGTCGGCGTCCTCTTTCCCAAGCCCGTCTTCTGCCACGTCCAGCTCGTGGCTCTCTGTCGATCGGCAACCCCGAGGATATCCTCTTCTGAGTGACGACTCCACCCTACCCACACGTGCTGCGCAATACCGATAAGCCCCTCCCGCGTCTACACGCGCACTGTAGGAACTTACTGGGACCAGGTGAACTTACGGGGTTTGAGATTGGGACTGGGAACTGAGGACCAGGTGAAACTGGGACCAGGTGAACATACTGGGGTTTTTAAGTAAGGACTTAGAGTAAACTCAAAGGTTGAGCGGCGCGTGCGGATCAAAGCAGCTTAGTGGCGGAGGCGAGAGCGACAGGCTCAAGGTGGTGTGGCTAGGTGAACTTACTGACCAGGTGGAACATACAAACAGGGACCAGGTGAACTTAGGGGTTAGAGAGGGATAGGTGAACACTGACCTGCACTTGTATAAAATTCAAGCCAAGATAATAAAATTGATGAATATGAGTTGAACTGCCTAAGGTTAACCTCAGACGCTGATCATAAAGCACATCTCCGCTATCTCAAAAGTTTTTGATATTGTTAAGTTTGGCTGCTTTAAACTCGCGCTGCCAATGGTCAACTCAAAGCCATTGACACCCGCCTCGTTCTACGTATAAAACCAATGCTGCTGGTTACTATCTAAACATAAAGCACGCCTGGTCCTACGAGGATTCTTGCCTATGGGCACCGATTTTTCAACGACAGCCCGTGGCACAGTACCCAGCATCCGTTGCGTTCTGGCACTAGCAGCCCATCTGCGACTTCCGTCTACCGTCGACGTACCTAACGCTTTCAAGCTCCCATCGACTCTCATGCTCGTCAAACTGCCAGAAGGCATTTACCTTCTCGATCCTGAAGATACCAAATATCGGCCGTCGTCTCCCAAAACTACTAAATCTCTCTATGGATGCGACAGAGCCGCGCCCTTTGGAATCAAACCATAAAGCGGCTGGCTCATTATGCTATATACGTTTCGAACAGAAACGCATTTACGCTAAAGTCAAGCTGATGCTACGTTTAATTTGCACGCTCAGTGGATGACGTCGTCATCGCGCGCACTTCGGAAAATCTACGTCGTGAATTCCACAAGCCTGAAAAAGGAATACTCAGTCGACACGGCAAGAAGTCATGCTCAGGCATGCGCATGCGCTACTGATGGTTTGCCATCACGGACTGTCAGCTAAACTTGATGCATTGTTCAAGACCCCATTTGATGTAACTTCGTCCACCTCTACACCGATGTCAGCATCAACCACTGCAAAACTGGAGGCGTCTTCTGACATGGACAAGTTATTCTTATACGTTTTGCTACTGCAAAGCGCAGTTTTGTACAATTGGCCTGTCGCCCTGATCTATCCAAAGCCTTAGTCGTTGTTCCCGAGGATGCATAATCCAGCATTTGCATACGTTCAAGTACGACAGGGACGCTCCGCTACTTGCGCAAGCCCGAAAATCGCAATCTTCGACTCTGGTACTACTCTGGCTCTTCCGCTCTAATGGACCATCTTAGACTTTGACATCGGCAATCGTACTGACATGGCAACCATGTTGGATTACACTAAAGAACAAGCCAATTCAGGTAACTTTGATCCATTGGTCGCGTTCGTTGATGCCGATAACGCACCCTCTTATGAACAAGACCGCAAGTCTACAACTGGCTTCCGCCATTTTGTTTGGTTCTCATCAAAAAGTCAGTTGCA
Organism: Chrysophaeum taylorii; assembly: GCA_029834535.1. Classification (NCBI taxonomy): domain Eukaryota; class Pelagophyceae; order Pelagomonadales; family Pelagomonadaceae; genus Chrysophaeum; species Chrysophaeum taylorii. The sequence continues at coordinate 207,206 of JAQMWT010000010.1, read as the reverse complement.
GCCTCGACGGCTCACTTCTACGCATGAGTGAACTTATCTCCTTAATATGTGTGCCGATGATGGGTCTGGTTACGCAAATTGTTAACGGAAATGGCATTCGCTATAAATCCTCACTACTATGTTCGCCGACCTTGAGGAAAAGTTGCGTTACTAGATGCGGTCTCGACAACCTCCTCCCATCGGACGTGTGCGTTCATCGTAACAGTCTTATGCTTGGAGACTCTTCTGCTATCCGTCATCGTGATGCCGACAGTGCGACTAAGGCTGGCATAAGCACACGCTGGTTTCGTATTCGCGACTACGCAGTTAAAACGTATGGAAATCGCGCATCGTATCGGTACTCAAAACATCGCGACGGTTTACTAAACCCGGCGGAGCTCCGCTCTTCAGCGGATTTCGCACGTTACTTGGCTTACAACAACCCATAGTCCAATAAGATGGCTTTGACCCTTACCCTTCACATGCGAAATGACGTTAAATTAATCCGCGTAAGTGCAGGCCAGTAAGTTCACCTATCAATCTCTACAGCAGGCAGCGCGTTCCCGTTAAGTTCACCTAGTCCAATCTCTAACCCCAGTAAATTCGGCGTAAACCCAATCTCGTAGTTCGGCGTAAACCCACACCACTCACCCCACTCTCCTTCGAGCTCGTCGCTCTCACCCCCGCCAATCTAAGCTGCTTTGATCCGCACACGCCGCTAAACCGTTTACTCTAAAAGCCCCAGTAAGTTCGCACTTGGTGCTCAGTTAGTTCACCTGGTCACTAGGTTCACCTAATCCCAATCTCTAACCCCAGTAAGTTCCTGGTTCCAGTAAGTTCACCTGGTCCCAGTAAGTTAACCTATAGTGCGCGTGTAGACGCCGGGAGGGCTTATCGGTATTGCGCAGCACGTGGTAGGGTGGAGTCGTCGACCCAGAAGAGGATCCTCGGGGTTGCCGATCGACAGAGAGCCACGTAGAGCTGGACGTGGCAGAAGACGGGCTCGCCAAGAGGACGCCGACCTCGCGGGGCGTCTGGCCCTGGCTCTTGGTTATCGTTTGGCGTCGGCGGGCCTTAAGGGATACAGGTTGGAGGAGCCTCGGTGACAACGACACGATCGATCAGTGGTTGCAGTGGCCGTGCGACGGGTCGAGGTTGCGAAGACTTTAAGCTCGCGATCAAAGTCAGCATGCCGTTGGTTGTCAGGGAGTTCAAAACTCGACTCTTGAGAGCGAGGCGTCGTCTTCCGACCCAACCTAGTCGGCCGAAAAGAACTCCGACGCCTCGTCTCCGGGAAAAAAGGCCGCGGTCATGCGCGCGTTGTCAGCATCGACAACATCGTTTCGACGGGGCGTGAGAATGGCGCGCTGAAAGAGCCGCCGCGGGTCGTGGAAACAGTCTGCGAGGTCGCCGTAGACGGCTTGGAGGATCACTGTCTGGCTCGCGGGCCTACCTGATCCTTACCCTAAATCGAGGGACAACCCCCCCCACATCCCTCATACCCCACAAACCCACCCACATCCTTCATGCTCCCCACACACACCCCTCTTAGCAGTCGACATTTAAAGACAACCCCCCCCCCCCCTCTTAGCACTCGACATTTAAAGACAACCCCCCCCCCCCTCTTAGCACTCGACATTTAAAGACAAACACACACACCCCCTCTTAGACATTTAAAGACAAACAAACAAACAGACAGACAGACAGACAGACAGACAGACAGACAGACAGACAGACAGACAGACAGACAGACAGACAGACAGACAGACAGACAGACAGACAGACAGACAGACAGACAGACAGACAGACAGACAGACAGACAGACAGACAGACAGACAGACAGACAGACAGACAGACAGACAGACAGACAGACAGACAGACAGACAGACAGACAGACAGACAGACAGACAGACAGACAGACAGACAGACAGACAGACAGACAGACAGACAGACAGACAGACAGACAGACAGACAGACAGACAGACAGACAGACAGACAGACAGACAGACAGACAGACAGACAGACAGACAGACAGACAGACAGACAGACAGACAGACAGACAGACAGACAGACAGACAGACAGACAGACAGACAGACAGACAGACAGACAGACAGACAGACAGACAGACAGACAGACAGACAGACAGACAGGCAGACAGGCAGACAGGCAGACAGGCAGACAGGCAGACAGACAGACAGACAAACAAACATCTGTCGATTAGTAGTAAGGATACAACGGAACAGTGGCTCGCTAAGATGTGAAATGCAATGAAATACGCAATGCGGGGATTTTTCTAAGATGAACCCAACCAAGAATAAGGATGCTGCGAGCCGTCGTTATTCTGTACTGAATCGTGGCCGCGGTGGCGTGTCATCACTATCCTCCCCTTTTAATGCATTAAATCCAGGCGTTGCTCCGACTAGTTCTCCTAATCGGAAGCATCAAACGTATCTGTCGGTTGCTCAAGGAAATCAGTCCACGCCCGTGACACCCAAGTCATCAACTAAACCACAAGCAGCAAGGCCCGAGTACTTCCTGCTCAAACACTGTAAGTTCGATGTGATGGCGATGATGTCAGGGAATGTTATGGCGCATGGTGCCCAGCCACCAAATTTTCTGCTGCCACCACCTAAAGACCCCCAATGTTGGCATTAGTCCATGCATCAACTGCTTACGGAAGCACAACAAACAAATTTCGCAGATAATGTCCACTTTTTTGAGTTCCTTGTTCTGTGTGAAGGCAAAACGCATCAGGAACGCGCCTCATATCTCGCCCAACGAAGGTATACGCTATCATCGCTTTCCACCCATTAAACTAACTAACTAACTAACTAACTTCAGACCTCTCCCGAGCATGGGAGCCAGGCCGGACCGACAGGAGCCAGCCCGGAATCACGGGCCTGTAGACGAGGAGCGCCGAAAGGTCGGTCGGCGGAGAGTGGCCATCAAGCTTGTCGCCATGCGACGAGGGGACCGCGATGTGACTGACAACAAACTCGTCGATAACCTTCCGTATTCGCCCCCCGGCCATACCCCGTTACACTGCGAACGTTCCGGCTGCCAACCGGCCCACCCATTAAAGGGGTTGTCAAAGTACATGTGGCGTGTACCAGGTGCTATAATAAAACCGACACGCCGGGCACACCCCCCCTGTACTCATCATATGCACTGAAGATGAGCCTAAAACGGACAAGATAAGGCAAATCATTGAAGATAATCTCGCGTCTGAACAACACGCATCGCATTGTTTCGACGTACCGCGTCCCTTCTTTCTGTTGATTTGCGTCATGTGCAACCTATCCCACCACGGAATAGCGTTGATTCGCAATAATCGACAATCCTTTCACCTTTCATGTTGTAATGATCCTGCTGCACACAAAGGAGCTATCATCCTCCGCCTTGGAAAGTCCATTGCTATTAACAAGCTGCTCAAAGAAGCGCTCATGCAGTGTATGGAAAGCTTTAATATCGATGTTTCTAAAATCATTACCAACCCTGACGCTAATGCCCCTCTCTTGCTACAGCTGCCTTATATCTCAAGCGTAAATCTCGAGATCCTTGTAGCAGCTTGGTCTTTGTTACAGTCCATTGAGGATAAAGTGTGTGTGTAGTGACCAACCCTGATGAGCTACTTAATGTGCTCATTGAACGCTTCGTTAATGACGTTTCTCACCAACTTAACGCGACTTCTTCCGAGACGGTACCGCCAATGCTTAACTACTTTCGCCAACTTTCACCTGATCATCAGTCAGCCTTTAAAAACGTGCTAGTCCAGGTTGGCTACCCTTCTGCCATCATTGATGCCTTTTCAGCTAGTACCTCATCTGAAGATGCTATCCCCGCACCAATTGATAATCCACCCGCTGAACCCACGCCAGATAAAGCTAACGACAATATGGCCGAATCTCTACGCCAATTGAAAGAAGAGATTCCGTCTTTATCCTCACGTCTCACTAATAGTGAGCAGCAATTGATGGCACGAGATCAACAGCTATCGGTTACGCTAACTACGCTTACTCAGATGCAAGAAGCTTACGACACCCCAAACGCGCAAGTGACCGAAAACTTTAAGCATGTGTCCATCTTAGATAACATCCTTTCAAGTCTTCAGATGCACCAGGACAATATAATCCCAACCTTCGCTGTCTTTGTCCACATAATTTCAAGCTCGCTCATTTCGTCAATTGGACAGTTCCCCCCAGATACGTATGATGAGGCACAGCAAGTTCTAATCGACGAAGCAGCTCACAGTTTACATGCAGCTATGTCTGATGCACAGGATCATGTTATTCCTGCTTTGGATCTACACGCTCTAACACCAGACGCTGCTATGTCCTTCCTCTCGTCTGTTATGGCACCCTTGGTCACCTTGAGTGATGCTATGACTACACACAATAACGCTAACGACCTATCCTCCGATGATCACAACTCGTCTTCTCCAGAATTAAAGGAACTGGACGATAATAGCGAGGATGAATTGGACCACACATCTGATGTTGTGGATACCGATACTACTTCCTTACATAATATCACAACACGCTCGAAATCATAATTAACTTGCCATGTTTTGTTGTCTGTTTCATTGTTCGTTGTTCTCACGTATATTGCACAAGTTCCGCCTCAAGAACGTCTGAAATGCATAAACCATCCTTTCACACGTTGAGGGGGTCCAGAGAGCTACACTATTATGTGTACGACACTGGAACATTTCACGCCTTTCACACCTATCTCTGCAAGAGGGTTTTCTCTCCGTAATACGGCTTTCCCTCTTTCCTTCCTTACCCTTCCGCCCTTTTATCTCAGATTATGAAGAATTAGATCTGCAGTTCACTTCCAACAAGGAGTAGACCTCCAGGTGCGTACCGTCAGGTATGGGGTTGTCTGTTTAAGTAATGGGGGCTTCGTTCCTCGTTGTCAGTGTAAACGCTTCTATGGGACCTAATGTCCTTAAGGAGTTAGGGCTTAAATCCCTACCTTGTGTAGTAGCACGTGACAAGCGGAATGGTCTGTACACGCTTAGTACTGCACGCAGTCTCTACCATGTACCCGGAGAGGGTCAAATCTCTCTATGAACGAGACCGCAAGTCTACAACTGGCTACGCTATCTTTTTGTTCGGTTCTCTCATCACCTGGAAGTCCAAACTACAGCCTATCACAGCTACTTCTACGCATGAGAGTGAACTCATTGCCCCTAATATGTGTGCTGATGATGTGGTCTGGTTACGCAAATTGTTAACGGAAATGGCATTCGCTATAAACCCACAATACTATCTTCGCCAACCTCCTGGGAAAAATTTGTTATTAGATTATGATGCTCATGACAACCCTCTCCCATCGGACATGTCGTTCATACGTAAGAGTCCTATACTTGGGGATTCTGCTTCTGCTATGCATCTATCAAATAATCCTGACAGTGCGACTAAGGCCAAAGCTATTAGCTCACGCTGGTTTCGTATTTGCGATTACGTACTTCTAAAACGCATTCGCTTACATCATGTTTAATCCTTACCCCTCACTATGTCCGAAACGACGTTAAACTAACCCTCATATAAAACGGCATCGTGGCTCGCCAAAAAAAAAAAAATGTGAAGCGAAATACGCAATGTGAGGACCCCTACAAAATGAACCCTGCCAAGAACAAGGATGCTGCGAGCCGACGTTACTCTGTATTGAACCGTGGACGTGGCGGCATAGCATCATTATCCTCTCCATTTAATGCACTAAACCTAGGCGTTGCTCCGACTAGTTCTCCTAATCGGAAGCATCAAACGTATCTTTCGGTTGCTCAAGGAAATCAGTCCTCGCCAGTGATTCCTAAATCTCAAACAGCGCAACATCAAACTAAATCGCATGTGGCAAACACAGAGTACTTTCTCCGTAAGCATTGTAAATTGGATGCTATGGCGATGATGTCGGGGAACGTTCTTTCACTTGGCACCCAGCCACCGATTTTTTTGCTACAATCACCTAAGGATCCTCAATGTTGGCATCAATCCATCCAACAACTGCTTACGGAGGCACAACAAAATAACTGTGCTGACAACCTCCACTTCCTGAGCTCACTATTGTGTCTAAAGGCGAAGCGCATCCGTAACGCTCCTAATATACCGACAAACGAGGGTATTTCGTCGATACCCACCCATTTAAGGCGTTGTCAAAGTACACGTGGCGTGTACGAAGTGCTTTAACAAAACCGATGCGCTGGGTACACCCCTTGTACTCGCCATATGCACCGAAGATGAGCTTAAAACGGACAAAATCACTAAAATCATCGAGGACCACCTTGCGTCAGATCAACATGCTTCGCATTGTTTTGACGTACCGCGTCCATTTTTTATTCTGATCTGTGTCATGTGTAATTTGTCGCAGCACGGGACAGCGTTAATTAGGAACAGCCGACAGTCCTTTCATCTTTCTTGCTATAATGATCCAGCTGCACACATGAGAGCTATCATTCTCCGCTTTGGGAAGTCCATTGCAATCAACAAGCTGCTTAAAGAGGCGCTCATGAAATGTATGGCTATCCATAACTTAGATGCTTCTAAAATCATCGTAAACCCTGACGCCAACGCTCCCCTCTTGCTACAGCTGCCTTATATCTCGAACGTAAATCTCGAGATTCTTGTAGCGGCTCGGTCATTACTACAGTCGGTTGAAGATGAAATCTGTGTCGTGACCAATCCTGACGAGCTACTTAATGTGCTCATTGAAAGTTTCGTTAATGATGTCTTTTACCAGCTTAATGACACTTCTCACGAGATGGTACCGCCAATGTTAGATTACTTTCTTCACCTTTCACCTGAGCATCAGTCCGCTTTAAAAAACGTGCTAGTCCAGGTTGGCTATCCCTCTGCCATAATAGACGCATTTTCAGATAATAAATTGTCTGAAGGTGAAACACCTGCACCAGTCGAAACTGCATCTGCAGAACCCACGCCAGACGAACCTAACGACAATGTGGTTGAATCTCTACGCCAGTTAAAAGGAGAAATTCAATCCCTATCTTCACGTATTACTAACAGTGAGCAGCAATTGATGGAACGAGATCAACAACTATCGACTGCTTTAAATAACTTAACTCAGCTACAAGAAGCTTATGCCACATTGAGCGCTCAAGTAACCGAAAATATCAAACACGTCGCGCTCTTGGATAATATACTATCAAGCTACCAAACGCACCAAGATGCTATGATGCCTACCCTTGCTGTCTTTGTTCACATAATCTCGCGATCACTCATTTCGTCTATTAGACAGTTTCCTCCAAATACTTATGACGAGGCACAGCAAACTCTAATCGACGATACAGCTCCTAACTTACATACCGCTATTTCTGATGCACAGGATCATGTTATCCCGGCAGCAGACTTGCATTCTTTAACACCGGACGCAGCTATGTCCTTCCTATCTTCCGTCATGGCACCCCTGGTCGCCCTCAGTGATGCTATCACTACAAACAATACTGCTAACGACCAACCCGAAGATCACGATTCTTCCTCTCCAGAGTTAAAGGAACTGGAAGATAATAGTGATGATGAGTTGGACCACACATCTGATGTTGTGGATGCCGCTTCTTTACGCAATGTCACGACTCGCCCAACCTCATCTTCCTAAACTAATTTGTTATGTTACCTCTTCCCCTGTTTTATTGCTGTTTGTTTAATTTGTTCGCTGCTCTCATGTACCTTACACAAGTTTCGCCCTCAAGAACGTCTGAAATGCACAAACATTTATTTCACACGCTGAGGGGGTCCAGAGAGCTACACTATTACGTGTACGACACTGGAACACCTCACTCCTTTCACACCTATCTCCACTCGAGGGTTTTCTCTCCGCAATACGGCTTTCCCTCTTTCCTTCCTTGCCCTTCCGCCATTATGACTCTCAGACTATGGAGAACTAGATCTGCAGTTCACTTCCAACAAGGAGTAGACCTCCAGGTGCGTACCGTCAGGTATGGGTTGTCTGTTTAATTAATGGAGGCTTCATTCCTCATTGTCAGTGTGAGCGCTTCTATGGGACCTAATGTCCTTAAGGAGTTAGGGCCTAAATCCTTACCTTGTATAGTAGCATGTGACAAGCGGAATGGTCTGTACACGCCTAAGACTGCACGCAGTCTCTACCACGTACCCGGAGAGGGTCGAATCTCTCCAATAATGTGGTATCAGATGGGTCGATCAAGAGACGCTTAGAACGCCCTGTTTCTTGGCAGCCTTATGTTGGAAGATTGACACCACAACCAAAGCCCAAATTACTACCAACAAACACGCTGGATTTATCAGACAAAAGTCTGACTCAAACTGCAAACACAATCGCGTCCATTACTTCTTCTCAACCTGGAACATCCTCCACGTTTAACGCTAGACGCTTGCGTAACTCTAACGATGCACGCCAGCCTTTCTCTCGCAGCGACCTATCGTATTATCGTTCTGGTGACTCTTATGTCACCAAGAAAACTGCTGGACAGTCCCATGACCGTCCAATTTACCCTCGCACTTTCGACAGGTCCTCTCGATCTAACATGAAATTGTTAGATCGAACGAAGCACACCTTAAATACACGGCAAGAGCAGTGTAGTGAACTTACGAAGCAGGTGACGGATAATGATATCACGGCTCAGCTACAACAGAGCACCACCAAGTTATTTGAGACTCTGTTGCAATCCGCTGATATTCTGTCAACGACATCTACTGAGGACAATAGTGACTTACTTCGCCTAAACGAACAACTCATGTTCGCAGAGACATCAGACATCATTTGTGATGTAGACGTTTATCTATCCTCGACCGAAAAGTCGTTAAACTACGTGGAGCCACAACATCATACTGCTGCTACTGCTCCCACCCCAACGGCAACTCCTCCTACTACAGATACCAAGAATGCCTCCAACACGCAGGGTAATCCCTCCGATAATGTGCCGAACTTCTTTACTGCTTCCGCCATCTCGGCGTTACCACCAGCGTTACTGTCCTCGCTATCTTCACAGGTCCAATCAGCCATCAACCAACCACCACCAGCCGAAACCACAAGGGATGTCGATCAGACCTCGCTATCATCATTTGATGAGAAGCACGGCATGGCTGATGAGGCTGACGAACCATCACCACCTGTTCAGCCGATTATCATTCCAACTCACCTGTTATTTCTGGAGAACTTCTTCACTGGCAGCCTCTCCACTACTTGCCCGCATTCGGAAAATGCACTTCCAACGAAATATATGAAGGTAAACAGTGTCCCCCAACATTGTTCCTTTTTATATTTTGACTCGTGTGCTACCATATCATTAATGTCCACATACGATTTCGCAATACCAAATCATATTATTCCACTGGATTCCAAATACGCGCCGATTATTATCCAAACTGCCACTGGACAACAACGTGCCTCACATATGATATTACCCGTAATATAGTTGTTCCCCTTCCAGATCATCCGCAAATCGGTCACGTGAAGATTGATTTCACTTTATGTCTTCAGCCAGTGCACAACCGACATCTCGCTATCCTGAGCATGCTCGAGTAGAACCAGACGAACTTGACCACTGTGTTCAATGGTCGATCTGAACCAAAGCTCAGCGCTGTCACGAGCCGCATAGACAAAGATGTGCGTATTCCCCTACATTACGTAGCAGCTAATTTGCCTGCTCTCCCTGGTCTCACCTACAACATCGCTCGCGACAAGCAACTCGAACTACGCTCCCGCGCATTTCCGCTCAAGCGATACCACGAAAACAGGGATCTACTGGCATATTATATATATCTCCTTAAGAGGGTTTCACCAGATCGCCCGTGGATTCGCCCTTTGGTTCTTAATCTTCGGGAACATAACAAGTTCGTCCAACAAAACACTCCGCCATTAACATGGATGCTTTCTCGCCCAGTGTTTCTCTCACAAGGGCCCAATCTTCGCAAACCCTCTGTCATGTTACTCTGTTCTGGTTTGTCAACCCCAGAGTTCCTGTCTCAAGCCACTAATGACCTAGGTTTAAACATCAATGTAAAAGTTGTTGTTGAGTCTGATGATACGCTTGTGCGCATGCTACGCCGCCATTTTCCTACAGTATTATTATTTGAATCTTTACACGCCTTTATCAACCATCTTCACCTAATCTCACCAGAGGAAAGGCGCAAATTTTATTGTGATATTATTGAGATCACTCCTCCCTGCACCAACAGGAATGTACTAAAGCAGCATAAGACCGAAGACTTACACAGCCTGCTCGACGACTCTCTGTTCTACAGCATGCTGTCTGTCATCAAACTTCTCCAACCCTTGGTACTACTGGCTGAGATGACACCACCCCACAAGTACTGTCATCAAGACCATATGAATGTCGCCAATCTCATCCATGCCACACTCGATTACTGTGTCGATGTTGTTGACAGGTTCCCGACCTACCTCTGTGGCGACTACCAATCTAGGGGAAGATGGATCTGCATCGCACGCAGGTATTCTACTGGACCAATCAACATACTGTCATGGCCTATCCACCACCCACGCCCCTAACTTAAGATCGTGGATGACATACAAGCCATTCCTAAACGACTTTGGCTATCCAAAAATATCTATAGAGACTGGATCCGGGTGTTCCCCGATCCTCCATATGTCCCCGTTCCTAACACTTTCGCACCTTACTCTCGCACAGGCTCTGTTCAGCTTACTATGACTGACCTCGAAACACTCAATTTGTTATTTTTGCGCCTTCACTCACAACAGGCTCACGAGCAACGCACGCACTCTGCTCAATCCGAGTGTACTTATCATCAGCTGTGTTTCAAACGCTCCTCCATGGATCCACTGCCTCATGCAACTACTCCATTGCATGTTAAGGCTTTTACCATCCTCTATAGCGTGCTTGCCAGATTGCACACCAACTCACCCACTCCTGTGTCCTATTCCATAACCGTTTTCGAAACTGACCAACCGTCACATAGGTTACTACTTACAGCCTCATCAACATCCCTCAATAGCTACTTCCTAACCGGCGGCCACCATTCTGACGGCAACCTCACCATAGAAAACGCCGCCGCCAAATATCATGCTTCCATTGACGCGTTTGGAAGCACGTATACGTTTACTGCCTCCAACGTCCCCCGCGACAGAGACAGATCTATATAATTGGAGCCGTCTATGGGTTACTTGTGGATAATCCAAACCCTTCCCCAAGTTGGCTCCGCTGCCACCTATGGCACCGCCATACAAAAGCTCTTGTCCATATGCTCTCTTGTGATGCCTGGCTGCCTTACCTACAAGGCCACTGATAATTCTTTCGACTACAAGGATTCTCATTTTGCTGTGGAAGATCACCACTTATCTCATAGTCACTAAATAGGGTATATTCGTGGAAGTGACCGCAAACTCGGCTCTAAAATCCACTCCATGCTTGCTCCATTGCCCACCGTCCGAGGGTATGCAAACATTATCGTACTCGACCCTCGCAGCGGGAAACTACGCCATCCTACTCGACCGGAGTTGATTTGTGCTCACAACCACACCAAGCAACAGGAATCTTTCCTCTTGTCTCTTCGCCACGACCTTTGCTGCGACATGCTCAGCAATGCTCTGCCTGTACGTACACTGTACAAGCACCTCTCGCTCCTCGTTGCCGATATTAAATCTCTTATGTTGGACCCTACCTTCCAACATACTGCTGCCGTGACGAAGAAATCCTATGTATCCAACTCCATGACCTTTGATCCGGCCTCCACCACGTGCAGCACAGATACCTTGTCTTTGGCACAAGCCTTTATGACGTCTATCTCCAGCAACTGCTTGACCGAAATGTCGTTAAACTATACATCTTCGTCCTACGAAGATACTCTCGCTACTCGCGATGATGAGGATGCACCTCCAAGTGACCCTGCCGCGCACCAGGATGACGACGCACCACCTCCTCCTGCCTTGGACACCGAACTCAAGTTCGATGTTCGGCGCAAACGTCATATCCCCGCTCATCCCATTCCTCGCAAATCCTTCGCACACGGATCTGCTGAATACCTCAACGCCAAATAACTTGCCAATCGCTTCCACCGGGTGCACCACTGTCCCGACAACGTCGCAGCCAAGGCCCCCAACGTACTGGCTCGCCCTGGCTTCTCTGCCTCAGGCCTACCCTATCGCGACTTATGCACCGACTGCATCGCATATAACAAGCGCCACCCGCACAAGCACTTCAATCCGACCAAGCCCTCTTTTGAGCAAACTCACAAAGCCGGCGAAGTCTGGGCGTGCGACGGCGGCTATGTGACAATTCCATCAGAATGGGGAGGCTTCACACATATTATTGTGTTCAAAGAACTTATCTCGAAGTTTCTCTTGGTGTACTTTACACGCACCACCAACGCCACGGAGTTCAATAAAAGCTCTGGACTTTGTGTAACATTACCGCCCCGTGCCGCGTCGATAAGGGCATTCACCTCGTCGCTTTCCCGCCGTACATGCACCACTTTAACTTTGAAGTCGAGTCAGCCATCGGCTTCATCGCCTCCGCCTCCTCAACTCGCCTTCGTTCTCTCCTTAATGCTCAAGATCGTGGCTCCAAGATCGTGGAACCAGCCATCATGTTTCCCTGGGCGGTAATACACACCATCCAAAGCTACAACCTTCTCCCGAACGCCACGCTCGAGCGCACTCACCATGCTATCCTGAGTCCGCAACAGCTACTCTACAATCAACTGAGCACCCCCCAGCATGCCATGCTCAAGATCATCCGCGCTGAACTAACTAACTTCGGACCTCTCCCGGGCATGGGAGCCAGGCTGGACCGGCAGTAGCCGGTCCAGGATCACAGAGCAAAATCACACAGTTGGGAGGCGAGGGATGAAAAGGCGTTGATGGCGGACCGCCACTGCGCGCGGTCTTGTGCGAGGTCGTGCCACGAGTTGAAGGGGATGTCGCATTTCCGGAGTGCCTTGGCGAGCGTCCTCCCGTACGTCATCTGCGGAGCCTCCGGTGGGCGCTTGGAGCGGACCCAAGACGAGAGCATCTTGCGAGGGAGTCGGGAGAAGGGCATGCGGGCGACATGACCGGCCCAGCGGAGCTGGCGGCGCGTGACGTAGACGTCGATGGACTCGAGGCCGAGGCGCCGCAGCAGGATCTCCGTTAAGATGTGGTGGAGCCAGGTGTGCTTCCGGGTCACACGACACACGACGCGGGCGCACTGCGCGTGGAAACACCGCAGCCGGCGGAACAGGACCTCGGTGAGGCACCACGATTCCGCACCGTGAAGGAGGATGGCCAGGACGAGCGAGACATAGACGAGGCGCTTGGCGCGAGCAGAGACGGACTTCGAGGCGAAGATGCAGTCCCGCAAGGCACCGAATGCCTGAGACGCCTTCTTGATCCGCGCGTCGACGTCTGAGTCGTCGCGGCAGTCGCGCGAGAGGACCGAGCCGAGGTACTTAAACTGGTCGACGACCGGTATGAAGCGGCGCAGAGTGCTACCTTATATTGGAACCCCACGAGCACCACAAGTGGGAACCGTGCCGCCGCAAGTACCTATATCTATGTTGCGCTAACGCGCAAAACCCGCTCGTCTCCCCACCCGTTGACCATATTGCCGACGTCGTCCTCAACCCTGAAAACGGACAAATCCGTGTTTCGTCCAAGCTGCAATTCCTCTACATGCTCCAGCATCCTACTCCTACTCCTGATCCTGAACTTGCTCCTCCGCCTCACGCTCCCCCCGCGCCTTTCTCGCTCACACCCCACGCTGCTATCCAAGACCATCTCATTCAGAGGGGGACACGGACACCTCATCCTCAGAGGGGGCACTCTCCACCTCCCTCAGCTCCTTCTTCGTCCCCTGCTCCTGCTTCTCCTCCTACTTCCGACTCTCCTCCCGTCGACGATTCTGGCTCTATGCCACCGCCGCCCTTGCTTCCTTCTTACAAGGACCTTTTTGCACAAGATGACCTCGTTCATGTCCCAGGTTCCAAACAACCTAACAACCGCAAGGCAGCCTCCAGGAAGAATATCCAAGCCCGGCTGCAAGCGTCTACTATTGGTGCTTACAAAGCCGCTGGTGGCAAACTCGCCGATTTCCGCTGGGATCTCCGCCACCACTTTCTTACGTTCAAGTCCCCCGCCCTCTCCGCCCTGCATATCAATGGTGGTATCCTTTGGTCTGCTATCTGCTCAGAGGGGGAACATGCGTTGTTAGCTCGTCTTTTTCTCCCGTTGCGCACTGACTTACTTGCCCGTTACCCGCACGTCGATGGTTACTTCGCCCACGCTAAGTGCGCGACCAGCATCCCAGCCGCAACCTTTCTAACTGCTGATGGTTCACCTACGCGCTCCATTCCGCAGCCTCTTTTAGCCGCGTTCACTGATCACCCTGCTGCCTTTGGCATCTCTTCCTTACAGTATGCACTTACGTATCTGGCGCCGACCAGCTTTATCGATCACAACTCCTCCGAGTTTGGCGCTAATTCTGCATCTCTGTCTGAATTGGAGGAATACCTTCTGGTCTCTACAGATTATATCACCCAGGTCTTACATGCCGACCCTACTATCCATATTCAACTGGAATCTGCTTCCTCTACCCCTCCTACTGACGCTGTTTCCGCTTATCCCGAAGTCGCGCACACTGCCTCGACCGCAACGTCGTTAAACTATAGTTCACCAGCCACTGTTGGTCCTGACGAATATAAGGTCCAAGAAGCGGGCGTTTCCATCGACGAATTTAAACTTAAGTGCCTCCACGGTATGTCGCCTGAAGACAGGCACGCCTACCTCAAGGCCATCGCCAAGGAACTCCACGACATTATCCGCTTTGGTTGCTTCAAACTTTCGTCACCCGACGGTGTCTCTCGCCCTATTGACAGCAGGATGGTGCTGAAGATTAAAACGGACTCTGCAGGCAAATACGTAAAGCACAAGGCTCGCCTCGTGCTACGTGGCTTCCTAGCATCCCATGGCGCCGATTTCTTTGGCACCTTCAGCCCAATGGCCACAATGACCGCAATCCGGGTACTACTGGCTATTGCAGCATACAAGCAATTGCCTGTCTACCACGCAGACGTCCCGAACGCCTTCGTTCAGTCTGACATTGATGCCAGCGTCTATGTTCAGTTACCAGACGGCATCAAGCTTATCGACCCCGATGACGCTAAGTACAAGGGCCGACGCCTACCGAAACTGCTGAAGTCACTTTATGGACTTCGGCAATCACCATCTCTTTAGAACAAAGAGATAGATGGCTTCTTCCGTAGCCTTGGCTACAAGCGCCTGCATTCGGACTCTTGCCTATATGCTCGAGTATCCGCACATGCTAAGTTCGTCGTATGCAGTCTGTCTGTAGACGAAATTGTTATTGTGTCTAATGATGACACTCTTCGTACTGAGTTACAGGATGCCCTTCACAAACGGTATGCTGTAGAGCAGTTTGAACCTGTCCATACCCTCCTAGGCATGCGTGTGTGTCGCACATCTGACGGATCCATCTCTCTGGATGTGCAAGCCAAGCTTGATGAACTCTTCGCTGATCATCCTGTCTTGCAGCAACTAACTCCGCTTAAATATCCTATGTCTTCGTCCTTCAAGTATGAAGATGGCACTCCCAGCTCTGAAACAGAGTTGTACATCAACTCGCACTTTGCCACCCTCCTTGGCAAGCTGGTGTTCATGCAAGTGGCCTGCAGACCTGACTTCTCGCAAGCCTTGGGCAGATGTTCGCGTGGTATGCATGCACCCACGTATGTTCACGTCCAAATGCTAGAACACCTGCTCCGCTACCTGAGGAAGCCGGAAAACCGCTCACTTCACCTCTGGTTTCATCCTAAAGGTAATGCTATTTAAGCTCACCTTCGCACTGTTTCCGCTAATAGAATCGATCTATCCACTGTGGTCGACTACCAACCGCAGGATGTATCCACTGGACAGTTTGATCCCTTAGTAGCCATGGTCGACGCTGACAACGCCCCTTCCTTAGCACAGGAAAATAGGAAATCTACCACCGGGTTTGTCTTCTATCTTTTCAACTGCCTTATTGGTTGGAAAAGCAAGCTTCAACCGATTGTCTCCTGCTCAACTCACGAAGCTGAGTTGATTGCCCTCAGTATTTGTGCTGATGAAGCTGTTTGGCTACGCAAGCTACTGTTGGAACTCTCTTTTGTCGTCAACCCCACCTTCTACGTCAACAATGTTAATGGTGAGAACACCGCTGATCCTGTTGATTTCGATGGCAATGACAACCCAATTGCGGAACATATGCGCTTCATCAGAAGCCTACCTCTCTTGTCTGACAATGCTGCTGCTGTTCACACCTATAATAACCCAGATGGATCATCTCGCTCCAAGGCACTGTCGGCCAGAGGCTTTAAGATCCGTGAGTACATCTCGCTACAGAAAATTCGAGTCCATCATGTTCCCGGCAAGCTAAACGTGGCTGATGGTTTTACAAAGCCATTGCTGCTAAGTTCTCCACTTTTCGTTCTCTACTCGGTATGCATCATGCCTCTGACGACAAGCCTTTACAGGATCGAAGATGCCTAACCCTAGTGACCGGAACGTCGTTAAACTAGCCCTGGCCCTACCTTCTTTTGCCACAAATTTTTTGTACGCGTGTGAGTGTCGCTCATGTCCTTTTCTTGGCACTCCCGTGGCCGCGGCATCTCCCCAGTCGTTCGAAGGACAGTCCCACGCTCGCTCTCCACGGCCGAACCTTCTCCCAGGTTGTCGCCGAAGCGACAACCCATGACTGCTGCTACTGTTACCCCACAGACTGCTGCTGTTGCACCGACACCAGCCGAAAATATCTTACCTCAATCGCTAAAGCTCCAGGACGGCCTCAGCATGGACTATGCTTTGTACGAACGAGGAATCTCTCTCCTTGAGAACTTCCGTGTCCCTGTCACCCCATTTCTCTCTTCTTTTATGCGAGTGGAACTCATCACTGCCCTACACTCCGTCTATGAGTCTACTGACTTTTCATTATTCGTGGAACTGACCACATTCATATCCATGCGCTTACCCATTGCTATGCCTTGGGAAGCTGCTCCTGCTATTGCTTCTATTGGCTGCTATAGAGGCCCCAAACGCGAACGTTTCATTTTGTCGTCCTTTTGTGTGCGATGCCTCAATGATCTTGGACAACCGACTTTCCTCGTCTCGACCACGTACAGTTCTAAGCTCAAACGCCTCGTGAACTCCCCACCGAAGTGCTGAGTCACCTCAACACGGACGACCATAAGAAGAATGGTCACATCCCCATGTCTGCTATTACTATTGGTTTGTGCTTCGCGTGTCACAATACTGATCAGGTGCCTATTCAACCTACCGTATGTGCTTGCAATGATACTTCCTTCCAATTCCCTCGTGATGCGCGCTCAGCCGGTCATATACGCGCTTACCTCATGCGCATCTATCATCTGCTAAGAAAGTTATATACTCTTTTGACAAGTATGCTAGCGCAACACCCGTCACTTGTTAACTTGGTCTTATCTGTATCCGCTCTGGCCACAACAGATCCTACTACACAAATGCCATTCGCACTGGATCGTCGGCTTATAACACAGATGCACCTTGAGCATCTTAATTTCCTTGTGACTCTTGTTCGAACACAGAGTCGCAAAGCCCAGGCTATGTTCAAGCCCTCCAAATTCCAACCTGTGGTTACCAATGTTGCCCAATCGTGGGTACAAAAACTTGACGACACGTATCATCTTCAGATGATACAAAACCGCCGTCACTCCTGGATGTAATGTTCGGCACCACTTATACTCAGGAAGAACATCAAGACTCTCTGCGCTTTTTAAACGCGAAACACCCCCTACTTGCACAGCATGTGTTGACCGAAACGTCGCTAAACTACTCACTCTCCACATCCGACCCTACTCTGGAGATGTCTTCGCCATCGACACACCCTGCGCCCTCTGCTTCGCTTGATGATTTCGATGCCTTGCGTCAACAAGTCGAACAGCTCCAGGAAACTCTTTGAATACACGTTCGCAAGGTCAACACTCTCAGTGCTGAGAATCTATCTCTACTCACAGATCTACAGACTCCCATTGCTTCAATCACCTCCCTGGAGAACCGGCTCTTTCCTCCTACAGCCAACGCGCACGTGTTACTTATAACACTGTACAAGGTTACAGAGCTGTTGTCTCGCTTAACTCTTACCGCTCATGACCAATATGCCGCCAGCCACTCCTCCCCGGACGATCACCTCCTTCATCTGCGTGACAAGTTGCTCTCATGCATTCAGAGCATCCCGATCTCATGTGAATCGGAAGACTCTTCTATCTTCTCGGATCCGTTCGCTGAGTCCAACTTCTTGGAAAACCAACTGGGCACCCTACAACTTGACTCGCTGGTGCCATCCATACTGAATGCTTTACTTGCACTCACGTTTCGCATGGTACCACACCATTCTCCTATTGGTGTTCACCACCTTACAGCAGAAGCTGACGACGACGATACCGATACTCTCGAACCAGTAACGATGTCCACCATCTCAGATAGCCCTAACACACTGTCTGTCGTACCTGTGTTTCGAAATGTTCTGTTCAAGAGCGTCAAATCGACTCTCGGCTCCACCAAGTCCAAGCCCTAGACACCCCTTCTATACTCTTGATGCTTCGTATGTGACCTCTGCGACCATCAAGGCTGTATTCTCCTTTTTCTTTCCTTCATCATCATCTTTCTCCAGAGATGTTCTATAGTCGCACCTTGCGCTTAAGACATCTCGAGGGGGTGCAGAGAAATCTGCTGCCTCTTACCCTTATCCGTCCGTTGAGAGCGTGATCTCTCCCTTACCCTTCTTCTTCCTTTCTACACAGTCAATTAGTCCTCTGATTTGTGCTCACGCTCATCATCATGGTCTAGCGCGCCCCGAGGTATGTAGCACTATACACTTAACCTTTCTCGTGTAGTTCTAGATGCCGCCTGTCGTGTTCTGAGGATATAGGGAACATACCTTTCATTCCCCGAATTAACCTTCCGGACGTTCATGATGAGACGGGATGGTTTCCCAGGTGACTTACCACTGCATGCTAAATGCTCTGCAGATAGCAAGAATGCTACAAGCATGCTGCAAGAATGCTTCTCTCGAGGGAGAGGTATGATGTCACGAGGAAAGTAGGAAAAGGCGTCCCGTTGAACGGGTATCAAGCCTCGAGAAGGGAGGGTAAGCCTTAGCGGTCAGGAGTTGCCGCCACAGGACTCCCCTGGTGAGAATACGAGCTGCCCTCAGCGAGTCCGGCGAGAATCACGAGCCTTGGCTGAATGAGCATCTCGGGGACGAATCTTCTTGTAGACACGTTCAACGACAGGTTCGGGAACCCGTCCACTACGCAAAGTGAACTTAGGAATCAATACATCGATCTCATGCGGGGCGAAGTCGGTGACACAAGGAGTGGTACTGTTGTTGACCTTGGACTTGTCGGTGAAACTGCGACCGTCCACGTCCTTGTATTCCGGCTTAAGCTTGCGAGTAGAGAGATGTGAGGTAGGCCTGTAAAAAGAAACCTTGTCATGGGGACCAAGATCAGCATAAAAATGCAGAGCGACTCGATCATTCACAAAATCATAGGGCTCATAAACTGCAGCTACGTAAATCTTCTTTCGCCAATCGGACCGTTTGTTATCTGGAATCCGACATACAACGAACTTACCGTGCTTGTAATCATCCCGGAAGGTCTCCTTGGGTTTGGGCACAGCTCGATCGACCACTGGAGAAACCATCACAGGGGTGATCTGACTGACATGAACACAACGGCGTTCAGGAGGAGAATCAAGAGACTCAATCCTGCAAGTGACCGGAAACAAGCGTTCCAAAATAACGAATGGACCGCGCCATTCCGGTCGAAGCTTGTTCTGAAGAAAAGGGATGTAGAGCAGAACATGTGAACTTTCTTCATACTCCCATCGACATGGTCCGCATTGTAAGCGAGACGTGGTTTACGAAGAGCCTTCTCGCGAGCTTCGTTCACCGTAGCGGTATAGAATTTCCACCTCTCGCGAGTCTCTGCCTCAACATCGGAGCGAGTTTTCGGCAGGCGGCGGACATCAAGATCCATGATCGTATAATCTGTTGGCAATAGAGGCTGCCGGTTGAGACGAAGCATGAAAGGTGAGATCTGAGTTCCCGGAATAAACTTACGATTGTAGCAAAAAGCAATGTACTCCGCGAATTCGGGCCAGTCCGCGATCTTGCGGTTTTGAAGACACGCACGGAGGAAAGCCTTGATAAAGCGGCTGACCCTTCCGCAGGATTAGCCTGAGCATGATACGGAATCGTGGTACTATACCGAACATTGAAGAGATGACAAAACTCTTCCATCAATTTTTTGACGAACTCTTTCCCATTGTCGGTACGAATCCTCTGAGGTAGATAACCCTTGAGTAATATATTCGCGACAAAAGACTCGAGGATTGATTCAGCAGTCTTATGGTGTAGTACGTCAAGAATCAAGAAATGAGAAAATGGATCAAATAATATGATCAGATATGTATCGGGACCAGCACTGGGCAAAAGTCCTAACAAATCCATACAAAGGAGGGCGCAATCACCATCATTTACTGGTTGCTGAAGAAGACCTGCTCTCTTTGGTTCAGGCGTGCGAGCTTTCTTGCACACTATGCAACCAGCAATATAAGCACCCACCTCATTAGACATGTGGGGCCACCAAAAACGTTCAAGTATCGATTGCACTGTACTTTGACGACCCATGTGACCACGATTGAGAGGCGTGTCATGGTACAATCGGATGATGATCGTCCGTAAAGTTCGGGGTGCGACTATCATCGGGTGCAAGTCAGGTGCGGCACGGTAGAGAACTCCTTTCACCACTTGATAGCGATAGTTGGCTCCGTACCGACGAAGAGAATGGCCCTGAGCCATGCGATAGCGAATGTCCTCGCAAGTAGCATCAGTGATCTGCTCTTTGGCTATCTCTTCCAAAGTATTATCCGGGATCTTGTCGATGTACTCTTGGTATTCATCGGCATCACGGAAAATACTAGGTTGGGTCTGCAGACGTTGCTTCTGACGTTGTCTCGTAGCATGAAACGTGACCAATTGCATCGGATCATCGAGATCCTCGTCTTCTTCCTCCACAGGTAACTCAGTCGTAACAAACGACAGAATGACGTGGCACCCAGCTAAAGGTACTCCTTCATCATCGACAGGGCGAGGAAGTTTTTGGCACACTAGATACATATATATATGCGTGGTTCAAGGGTTCACCAAACTCAACCGTCTCGATGACATGTTCTATAGGATTGCGAGAGAGACAGTCAGGGATACTCATTCCCGGCGACTTTCCTGGTTTGTAACCCAACTCAGGATCAAAATCGGCGAGCCGCATCGCCCATCGAGCCAACTGCCCAGACGAGTGCTTCGCCTTTCGTACAAACGTCAAGTTGCGATGATCCGTTTCAAGGATCGTCCTGTGACCTTCGATATACGAGCGGAAATGCTCAAGAGAAAGAACAACCGCCAGTAGCTCTAGCCGGCGAGGCTCATAGTTCCGCATCTCTTTCGGCACACCTCGGCTCCAATACTCAATTACTCGTTCCTCTCGTGTCACCTTGCCGGTTTCGTCATTGACATCCACGAGCTGAAAAAGATACGCGCCCAGACCATCCTTGGAAGCATCCGAGCGGATCTGAAAAGGAAGATCGTAGTCAGGATGATAAACTCCGCGAGAGTCCACCAAAGCTTCGATGATCGTGTCCCATGCCTTTTGGCACTCAGGCGTCCACTCAAACTTAACGTCTCCAAGACACAATCGCCTCAGCGGCTCCACAATCTTCGAATAAATCTTCACATATCGGCGGCAATAGTTGCTCATGCCGATGAAACATCGAATCTGGGTCTTCGGGGACGTGTTCGGCAACGTACTGGGAATCGGCACCTTCTGCAACGCTTCTAACGTCTTGGGATTCGGCTTCGAGCCTTCCGGAGTCGAAATGTGTCCCAAAAACTCGATTTCGTCTTTGAGGAGGTTGAACTTCGAAGTTCGTTCACTATATCCTCGCTGCGCTAAATGGCACAGCACTTCAATCAAGACTTGTAAATGTCGGTGGAGTTCATCCGATACCATCATAATATCGTCGACAAACGCGACCAAGTCCTTATACATCCATGTGGACAAATCGCTAGCCATCTGCTTACAAAAGAGAGCTCGTGCTGTTTTTACTCCTAGAGGCAATCGCAAGAAACTATGGGCTCCAAGTGGACTGACCATCGTAACAGCGTCCTGAGCGGCGGCGTCCAAACGTAGGTTATGATAACCCCATCGAATATCAATGCACGTCCGCCAACGGCGCGTGGCAAGAAAAGCCAAAGCATCATCCTGACGAATATTCGGCCAACTGTCATTGACCAGCTGATCATTGAGCTGACGCAAGTCAACTGCAGCTCGAAAAGCATTCGACGTCCCGGCCTCTGCTCCCTTCTTAGGCAGCATCAGTACAGGGAATCCCCACGGAGAGTTCGCCGGTCGGATGACTCCATCGCGACACCACTCAGTGATCTGCTTTATGAGACACTCGAGCTTTGCTGGCGTCAACATATAAGGCGTCATCTTGATCGGTCGTGGGTTTGCGTCTTTAATCGTAGAGAAACCGGTGGCGAGTCCACGGGTCTCATAATCGGATCAAAAAAGGCCCACGCGTATTGCACGCAGTGGCTCAACATCATCTTCGCATCCTCATCCAGGTTGTCGGGAATTCCCAGTTCTCGAACAACCTTTTCGACTTCTTCCTTCGTCAGAGTTACGACTTTCATCGCCTCATTGTCCTTGACGTGCTCCGGAGTCTGCGGTAACGGTACACCGTCCGCGTCTGTCGTCCCCCCAGACACTCTTGCGATTTTAGCAGTCGATCTGCACAACTCCGTGACCAGAGGTGTCCGCCAAAGTGGCGAAGTCATGCCGACCGCGTTGAGCCCGACAGATCGATCCTTTGAGCAGTATTTGCGAATTTCCGACACCACCCTTCATCACGTACAGATTCCACTGTCAAATACGCGCACTCGTGTCGTTAAGTGGGTGTCAAAAGATGATCTCCAGGATCCCACTAAATGGGAGCCGCCAGAAGTGCCTATGCTTCCGCTTCAAACAGATGCGCGGGGACGGCTCACGCTTTTTCTGCTGCCCCCCCCCGACAATCAAAAGTGGACGTTCCGCCGGATCCTGAACATGAACAGGAGCCGAAAGTAAGGAGCGAGCCGAATGTGCGCGTCAAAGGTGAAAAGATCAATAAGAGCCACCCTGAGGTGAGGTTCAAATACGAAGAAAAGTTCGATGTGCCATGGAAGGATGCGCCGCGCGACGCTAAATGTTTGAACGAATCTGTCTTATACAAGCTAGCCCAATCATGGTCCAGCGGCATCGTGAGCAACTCGGCCGTCATCTCGAGAGTCAAAGGCCGAGTGTCCGAGCGATGCGGTCCCAAACGAAGAGGAACTCGCGTAGCGGTGTAAGCCGTATATGTTGCTTATCGGAACGAGCCGAGATGATTCAGCTGGAGCAGGTGGCGTTCATGAGCGTAACCTAAAGCTGCAGCAAATTATTGTTGCATATTCGCACATGTCTTCGGAGCCTCTTGCAAGTGCAGTGGGTGACTGGAAACCAGCAATCGCACGCGAGAGCTCATCAGAGTGCGTGATATCATGAAAATTGACGACGTACACGTAAGGGTGTAAGCGCGCTATATAAAAAATAATGGACGCCTCCTGTTCAATCAGCCACATCATGAAGCCAGCCATTTTGCACAGCTTCATCGTCCAATTAGTGGCCGTAACTCCCCTGCCAGCATCTCTGGATGTCGAGTTGCAGAGTGCTGAATGAACGCAGGGTGGAGACGCCATGCAAATTGACGATGACCATTCCGCTTCAGGCAAATAAGCCTTGATCAATCGGAGGGTCGAGTCATATCGTCCGCAGAGCGTGTGCTGAATCTGGAGAGATTTGACCCTCTCCGGGTACATGGTAGGGACTGCGTGCAGTCTAAGGCGTGTACAGACCATTCCGCTTGTCACATGCTACTACACAAGGTAGGGATTTAGGCCCTAACTCCTTAAGGACATTAGGTCCCATAGAAGCGTTCACACTGACAATGAGGAATGAAGCCTCCATTAATTAAACAGACAACCCCACACCTGACGGTACGCACCTGGAGGTCTACTCCTTGTTGGAAGTGAACTGCAGATTTAATTCTTCATAATCTGAGAGTAATAGTGGCGGAAGGGTAAGGGAGGAAAGAGGGAAAGCCGTATTGCGAAGAGAAAACCCTCGAGTGGAGATAGGTGTGAAAGGAGTGAGGTGTTCCAGTGTCGTACACGTAATAGTGTAGCGCTCTGGAGAACCACAGGTATCTTCGGGAAATTCTTCTGATGAACCTTGTTGGCAGCTGTTGACGAGTCAAGAGCAAGGACGACTCGAAACGACATCCCGCACAACTCGTTCGCTCGTTGCAATCCTAAAGTACTTCCTCCGGCGCCGCTGAAGAGCATCACAACCTTGCGATACGTGATCGGCACCCAGTGGACATTTTCAAACCTTCGGCGAATCTCGCATTCTGTAACTTCTCGGCATTTCTTTTCCTCCTCGTCAGTTCGTCGGTCGAAATCGTCGTTACCGAGCGATTCTTGACGAGAATTCTTCTTCTTATCGGCAGAAGGAGACGCCTTCTGCACTGAGCTCAAAAGCATCAGTACGGGAGCCACATTGCCTTGAGTAAGATGGCTTGCGACCGAAACACTGAATGATAGGTTAGCCTTGTTAGATTCGGCTTCACCATCCTTCGTTAAATCGTCGACCGTCTCAGCATTCAGCTCGTCATCAAAACGAACAATATCGCCCAAAGCAAGGACTTCACCTTGAGTGATCACGGTCGGCACATCCTGGGTAGAGGATATCGCCACTCGAGCTGCGAACCTGTCATGATCCTCAGGAGAAGAACACATTCCATCGACTACCCCAAGTTGCTCGTATCCAGAAGACGTAGCAACGAAAACATGCCCGGTTTCCATGGGCTCTGAAAGAGCGACTGGCACGCAGTAAATGCGCCCAGGCTCGACCTTCATCGTGCGCGCAGCATAGGCTATCACTTCATAGGCATCGCTGTTCGAACTTGAGAAGGTGCAACTGTAGGGACTCCCCAAGTCGTCGAAGTAAAGAAGCTCACGGACGCGTATCGTGTCCGCATCCGACCAGCGGATTTGGACCGTGTCCGCAAGTATCCGCGACCAGCGGACCTGCGGATGCGGACACCCTGCGGACGCGGACACCTGCGGACGCGGACACCCCGCGGATGCGGACACCCTGCGGATGCGGACACCCAGCGGATGCGGACACCCAGCGGACACGGATAGCCAGCAGATGCGGATAGCCAGCAGATGCGGACGCCTGTGGTGTGGGAGCGTCGTGTCTCTCCGTCACTCCTCTGGTGCTGGAAACGGTCCAACATCCGCAATCCTTAACCTGTCTCGGTAATGAAAGCAAGGGTTTACGCTGGCTGTCGACGGACATTAAGAGGGGGTACACATATTTGTAGTAAGGACAGCAATCCTTTAGCCTCGTCATGTTGACCTAAACAGGTATGTGACAACTGGAACCGTCAGGCACATCCCTCATACCCCACAAACCCACCCACATCCTTCATGCTCCCCACACACACCCCCCTCTTAGCAGTCGACATTTAAAGACAACTGGAATGGGGCGTTACACTAGCGATAAGGGAGTGACGTAGGGATACTGGATACGAGGTGCAGGGGTAAGTGTCATAGCTTCCTCACACAGGTGCTGGAAAAGAAAGAAAAGGAAAAAGGGGAAAGTGAGGCCGTCACACAGGTGCTGGAAAAGAAAGAAAAGGGGAAAAAAAAGGGGGTAAGTGAGACGCTCACAAAGGAGAAGCTGAAAGGTGGAAAAAGACGTCAGGAGAGGCATTGTGGCAGAAAAAGACAGGAGTTGTCGGACGAAGTCACGAGGTGAGGTAACGAGCACGAAGCCGGAGGAATGGAGTAGCTTCCGTACTGCGAGTGAAGATATCGCTAGGGTTGTCAAGGCGGGGAATGTGTTGGAGATCGATGATGCGATTGCGATGATATTCGGCGGTGCTGTAAAAGCGAATGTCAATATGGCGGGTGCGCCTCGTGAGACATTGGAGACGGACTTGGGTGACGGTGGTGCTGTTATCGACGTACATTGGTACCGTGTGACGAGGGAGATCAAAGTCATCAAAAAGTTTGAGAAGCCAAGAGAGCTCAGCAGTAGCGGCGTAAAGAGCGAGCAATTTAGCTTCAAAAGAGGAGCGGGCGAGGAGGTACAGCGAACGTGAGCAGTAGGCTATCATAGAGCCAGCAAGGGAGAAAACAAAAGCCAGTAGTGGAGTGGCGGTCATCAGGGTCGTCGGCCCAGGTGGAGTCGGAATAACCACAGAGACGAAGGGTAGAATCGAGACCAAGAACAAGGGCAAGATCTTGAGAACCATTGAGATAACGGAGGGTATGAGATAAAGCGTACCAGTGGGGTTTACCAGGATTGTGTGTAAAACGCGCACACTGATTGACGGACACTTCTACCCTTACCCTGATCGCCGACTGCGGTTGCGATGGAGGACGGTGCCTCATGAATCCTGAGCCTTGCGAGGGCATCCGCCCTCCCGGCGTAGGTTGGCACCTATTCGCCTCCCGGGCGGGCCGGTTGGCAGCCGGAACGTTCGCAGTGGGACGGGGTATGGCCGGGGGGCGAAGACGGAAGGTTATCGACGAGTTGGTTGTCAGTCACATCGCGGACTCCTCGTCGCATGGCGACAAGCTTGATGGTCACTCTCCGCCGACCGACCTTTCGGCGCTCCTCGTCTACAGGCCCGTGATTCCGGACTGGCACCTGTCGGTCCGGCCTGGCTCCCATGCTCGGGAGAGGTCTGAAGTTAGTTAGTTAGTTAGATTGACGGACCAAGTGATATCAGGGCGAGTCATAACAGAAATAAACAAAACACATCCAACAATACGACGAAAAGGGATGCGTGCCATGAAGACGTGATCGGGGGAGCCAGGTACAGGACAATCAGCCGCAGAAAGATGAAGACCTTTGGGAGCGGGAGTCAATTCTGGTTTACTGTTGATGAAGCGATGTTCGGTGAGGATTTCACGGATAGCATGCGATTGGTCGATAGCGAGCGTGCGACGTGCGCGATCACGCGTAATGCGGAGACCAAAGTAAGTGTGAAGATCGAGCTCGTTGACATCAGTGAAGGCTTTGAAACGGAGGAAGAAGGCTTGGTTATGGCCAAGGCAATGACGAGGTTGCGCCACAAGAAGATCATCAACGACAAGAACGAGACGGAGAACGACGAGAGAATTAAGCACGAGCTTGTAACTGCAAGTGTCACCAGATCCGCGGACGAAGCCGCAATCATTGACAAGGAAGCGTTCCAAAGAAAGCCACCAATTACGACAAGCTTGTTTGCAACCATACCAAGAACGACGGAGGTTGTAAACGAGTTTGGAACCATCTGTGGGTTGGCGAGGAGCATAGCCTTCGGGTGGCCAGACATAGATGTCTTCGTCAATGGGAGCTTGGATAAAAGCGGAGCTGACATCCAACGAATGCAAATCCCAGTCGTGAACAGCAACAAAGGTGAGAAAGAGCCGTATGGTGACAATGTTGGCAACTGGAGAATACGTATCGTGATAATCAATGCCGTGAACCTGGGTGTAACCACGGACAACGAGGCGAGCCTTGTACGATTTGAAGCGGCCAGATTCACACTTCTTGCGGGGGACCCACTTTAAAGTGCAGATGTTGCCAGAAAAAGTAGAAGGAACGCGAACAACATCCCAGCAACCGAGCTGACCGAGGGAATGATATTCTTTGGCGATGGCTTGGAACCAGCCAGGACGTTTAGGATTTGTTTGAGCTAAAGCTTCGCGTAAATGAGTAGAAGTGATAGCGCCGTCATCAATATAAGAATATTGAGAGGTTTCATCGGAAGCAGAGTAATCATTAGAACGTGGACAGATGGGGGATCAACAAGGGTATGAGCTAGACAAAGGGGAAGGAAGACATAATGAACTAACAAACGAAAGCTAGAATAAGTGACATACAGAGAGTGACAGGAGGAAACAGAATCGACATTGCGTTGTGGACAAACGCGAGAATGGAAGTTCGAAGGTTTGTGAGTTGTTGTTGGTGCGCTTTGGTCGACTTTGCGCGGTCGGCTCCGTTTGGCTCGACGTAATGGTGCACTTTTCGTATTGTCCGCTGACGGTTGTGGTATTGTTTCTGGGGTGATCAGTCCCGATAAGGCCGGCTCCTGAGCATCAAAAACAGGAGACAAGGGAGCAACAGCGGAAGACAAACGAGGGTCATAATAAAATAAGTCGGGGAAACGAGAATCCACAAGAGGAGGAGGAAGGGGTTGGGAGGACAGGGACTTACGCATAGCAAAATTCTCGTCGAAAACGACATCAACAGAAGTATGGATGACGGGACCGGTGGATCGTTGAAGCAGAATGCGGTAACCCGGTCCTGCAGACGGATACCCAATGAAGATGCCTGTAATAGCTTTGGTAGGCCATTTGTCGCCAGTAAGAATAGCAGCAGGGCAGCCCCAAACACGAAGAAAATCGACGCGGGGCAAGGTTTCGTGAAGCATTTCATATGGCGGCATGTAACCAGGGTTGGAGGCGTTTGGCATGCGCTCGGAGATGAAGTCAGCCGTTTCCATGGCCCAACGCCAAAAATCAGGTGGACGGTGCGCATGCACCAAAAGAGTGCGAGTAATATCAGCAGTTGCGCGATGAGAGCGTTCCACAACACCAGAAAAAGCGTGCGCCTGGGAAGTTTTAGACTGAGCAGCAGGAGCCCGTTTGATGGCGATGTTGTTGCCCAGACATAAGGTTTCGAATTGGCCCATAAGAGATTTGTCACGATCTGTGTAGATGAGGGCTATGCGATACCCAAAGGGGCGAACCACAGTAGACAGATAAAGTTCGAGTTGGCTTCTTAAGTGCATCGTGGCGGGGGGCAAAGTAACGTGTGCGGCGACGCGTATGATCATCAACAAACGTAAGGATGGCACGGTCTTGGTAAATGAAAGAAGGAACACCGGTAAACATGAGGTCTGCGTGGATAATAAGATAGGGGGCAACGGCACGTGGACGGGACAAGATTTCGGTGGCAGGAAGAGAGGTGGAAGTGGATGCATGTGGTTTACGTTGGCCAACATGCGCAGCATGCATTTTACCTAAAGCACAAGCAGGACAAAAAGAAAGAGACGCGGAGCTTGGGAAAAGCGGTGCACCAACAGCGAGAGAAGACAAACGCCGAATATAGGGAGGGCTATAATGACCAGACGAGCATGCCAAATGTCATAATTGAGTTGAGTACGTTGAGACACAACGGGAAACGCACAAGGGTCATGTACGCGAGGGCAAGAAGAAAATGCCACAAAAGGGGAAACAAAATCCGCGTAGGGCGCAGCGGTCGTATTGCCGATCCAACAGACGATCAAGAGAAGACCATAGCGACGAAGCAGAGGAATGACATGATGCGTCTGGCGGTGACGTAAGATTCGTTGCGGATGAGTAGGGCCAACATCATGGATCGTAGGACAATCGTAACCAACTTGTTCAAGGGCATGATCAGAAAGAATCCGTTTGTCACCAAGGCCAGGAGAGATGAGGGTATGTGGGAACGCGACATGGATGCCATGAGGGGCGGAAAGAGTGGGTGCAGGAGAAGGAAGACCACGATTGTCAAGAGGACCAATGGAAGGGAAAGTTAAGTGAGCAGTGCCAGAACCAGAAACAGAACCAGTGCCGAGAGCCGAACTGATTGAGTGCTGTTGAGTGTTGTCAAGGTCAGTAAAACCTGCAGGGGAATTGAAGAGATTGACGTTGGCACCTGTATCGTCGACAACGAGGCGAAGATTGCTGAAGTGAAGATAATCGCGCTCACGGACGGTGAGCAGAGCGGTACGGGCATTGGAGCGGTAAGGGCATTGGTGGATGAAAGGACTTGGTGAATGGAGGGGGAGATGGAAAAAAGATGGAAATTGAAAGACGGATAGGTGGGTGCAGAAAGAGATGGGTCAGGAGGATATGGCGGTGGAAGGCGGGAGAGAGGGTGTGGTGGAGGGTGGCAACGCAAGAAGCGGCGGAGAGGGTTGAGAGGGAGGCAAGAGTGGGATGGGGGCGGAGAGATAGTTTTGGTAGAATGGTGGATTGGGTCGAGGTGGGTATTGGGGACGAGGGCGAGCTGGGTATGTGGGACGAGAAAGAGGGCGGGTGGCGGCTTGGGAGAGTAAATAGCGGTGGCGCTTGCGACAATCCTTCTTGTGATGGCCAGGAATGCCACAAAACCCCACAAACCCACCCACATCCTTCAATGCTTCATGCTCCCCACACACACACCCCTCTTAGCAGTCGACATTTAAAGACAAACAGAGAGACCCACAAACCCACCTACACCCTTCCTGCTCCCCACACACACCCTCCTCTTAGCAGTCGACATTTAAAGCCAAACAGACAGACAGACAGACAGACACACAAACATCTGTCGATTAGTACTAAGGATCAACTCGGCGATGACCCCGACTAGGTCCTGTGGCGGTAACCCTTACACCGCCATCCTTACCCCTAGTCCTATCGAGTTCTCTACCCCACTTCCCGTTTACTGGACTCTACTTCAACCCCTGACGCACGTATTTGTTACGCCGCCAGGCGTATACTCCTGTCAAAACGACTAATCTCAACCATAAATCATTTCACGAGTCTTCGGATTGAAGCTCGTGGGCAGTTTGAAGGTTGATCGACAGGAAGGAAGCGCTCCTCAACTCGCTCGGCACCCTCGAGACGTCGAGGGCACAGTCGAAGCAGGGTAAGAAGTCAGCGCGCATAATCCTTTCCTGCCGCAGGTCCCGCATACTTATCTCCGCCCGTCAGGCACATCCCTCCTACCCCACAAAACCACCCACATCCTGTATGCACCACACACACTCCCCCCTCTTAGCAGTCGACCTTTAAAGACAAACAGACAGACAAACATCAGCCGATTAGTAGTAAGGACCCTAAAGCCGAGCGGGGGGTGGGTGTTTGCAGTGTTCAGAAGCACGAACTTCACAACCACAGGCTTTCTTTCCAACGGCCGTTCTTCTGATGCGACACCCGGTCTCGTGCCGGACTTTGGTCGCTGCACTCTGGCCACTGCGATCATGTGTGTTTCACATTGCGGGGCGACACTGCGACCACGCTCTTCCGCTGCCGAGAGGGCTCGGTTCCCACCCACCCCTAACGTTGACCTCTCGCGGCTGCTTCGCGAGTCTTCTTTGGCGCCGCCGAAGCTATTATAACCCCGGGCCGGCCCCGGTTACCCCAACGCAGCACGCGTGTCGCCCAACCGCCGCGACTTGCGTGGACTTATTATGCGACTTCAAATGGACCGACGTAAGCGCCATCTCGGTCGTCGTCCGTCCGCGGCCGAGGAAATCTCGCACTCTCTCTCTCCCCTTCGCGCAGGCTCCCTGGAGATTGATGTTTGTAGGTGGGTGTTTACAAAACAAAGCACCCAGGTGCGTCGTGCGCGCGTGCGCGCGGCCGAATTTTTTATGATAAATAAATTTTTTATGATAAAATACTTCTTCAGCTTCCATCATCATCATCATCATCATCACGAGTCGCGGTGGTCGTCGTCGACAAGCTTTAGGAGATTGTGCGCCGCTTGTTGAATGACGTCGAGGCTGCGCACGAAGGCGAAGCGGAGGCGGCGGCCGTGGATCTTCTTGGAGCGGGGAAGGTAGAAGTTGTCTCCCGGGACGCAAGCGACCTTGATTCGCGCGGTGAGGTACATGGCCGCGTCTAGGGGGGACATGTTCTTGATGGGTTTGACGTTGTCGTACGAGGCAAAGACGTAGTAGGCCCCGTCGACCGGGGGACCGGTGTCAAAGCCCACGCGACGAAGCGCGGCGACGAGGCAGTCTCTCTTGGGCGCGTAGTCGTCCGCGATCTCGTTCAAGGCGGCGGCGGTGACTTCTTCAAGGTACTTTGCGACCCCGACCTGGAGTGGAGTCGGCCCGCAGGCGACGAGCTGGTCGTGAACCGCCCTGATCTTGGCGGTATTTTTCTCGTCGGCCAACACCCAGCCTACTCGCCAGCCCGTCGCCTTGCAGGTCTTGGAGATGGAGTCGACGACCACCAGGCTTTGGCGCGGGACGATGGTCGAGAGCGGGACGTGGGGTCGCCGAAACACGACGTGCTCGTAGATGTCGTCGGTGACGACGGTGACGCCGTGCTTGGCGCACAGCCTCGCGACTATAGCTCTCTCGTTCTCGTCGAACGCGTGCCCCGTCGGATTGTGCGGCGAGTTGTAGAGCAGCAACCGCGCCCCTCGGAGCGCGGCGTCGAGCTTTCGGGGATCGAACCGCCACCCGTCCGCGCGCGGCTCGAGCGTCACCGCGCGCGCTTCGCAGTAAAATAGTGCGACCTGCGACGGGTAGAGCTCGTGGAACGGTTCGAAGAACGCGACGACGTCCTTCGGCTTGGTCAACGCGCGGATAGTCGCGGCGAAGCCCTCGGTCGCCCCCAGCACCACCGTTATCTCGGTCTCGGGCTCCCAGCGCTGGCCCCATACTCGTTCGTAGTAACCGCTCACGGCCCTTCTCAAACAGCCCGCGCCAAACGGAAAGCTGTACTGATTTAGCGCGTCGCGCGGGTCGCCTCGTTTCGGTAGCTTTCGAGCGGCCTCGACCGCCGTCGCTTCGGACTCCCCGGCGAGCAACGCGCCAGCGCCATACGTCGCCAGCGCCTCCGGCGGCGCTTCGTTCGGGAACCCTTGACTCAAGTTCACGGCGCCGTGCTCTATCGCGAGCCGCGTCATGCGCCGGATCGTCGACTCGCCCACGCTAAACTCCTTCTCCTCTTTGCGTCCTCCAAGGACCACCGCCGCCCCCACGCAGCATAGGGACGCGACCACGATTATTACCCAATACCACCACCACATCATATCTGCTCACCACCACACTAGACCCTCTACTTGAACTTCAACGCCTAAACCTTGCTGCTCGAAAGGGGGGTGGCGGCGGCATTCGCTCCTGCTCCGACCTCAGCCCCACCGCCTTTGTTGACACGGCGGCCCCTCCCACACCTCGTCGATCTTGGCGATCCTACTCGAGGTCCCTGGCTACCTCCCCCGCCTCGCCTCGGTCGTCCTTCCTGGGTGCCACCTCTTTTCGCGCGGGTAACGAGTTGCGCCGTTGGCACCACCTCCTTGCATCCGGTTGCCGTCTGGCGCGAGCACTCGCGACTGCGTGGGACGTAGTACTTCGCGTTGATCTCTGTAGAACGTGGCTTCCCACGGCGGCGGCGCTTGTTCCAGCGACCCCGCGTACGTTCGTGTCGTCGACGGTCCTCTCAACCGCGAGTTTTTTTGTCTCCAAGGGGGGTCCTCGTTGACCCTACCGTCTCGAGACCCGTGCTCATACCCCAGCTCCAGCGTGCTCTAACCTCCCAGCGCGAAGGAAGTAGCTCGGCCCAACTGCACTCCAGCGACCCGTGGTCGTCTTCACGAAACGATGCTCTCGTCGGGGAGCCTACGTTCATCAGCTCGTGGCCCAGCTCCTCCCCTCAAATTCCCAACCGCTGCTGGGCCGAGATGTGTGCCCAATACGTTGGCTACCCCTCTCCAGCTTGTTCGGGCCTCGCGGGCACTCGCATTCTGGGCGCTGATGTCGTTCTCGACGAAGCCCGCGCAAAGGCGCTTCTCGCGCACCTCGACCTTCGCAACCGCGGAGGAGCGCGGACCACCACCTGGCACGACGGCTTACTCCTCGAACGCGTCCTCTCCATCGTCAAACAGGCCGGCATCCCCGCCCTGTATATCCTCGGAGGTTTTCGGCATCTCTGCTGACGTCGGCGCCCCTGCCGTTCGCACGCGCCTCTACGACCGGTATCACGAAGGCAATCTCGCCCAACGCCACGTCGTCCCGGACATCCTCACCATACTCAATACAGAGCAACTCTACGAACCTTGGTCGAAATGGGCTGTGCCAACTTCACGGAGGCCAAGGCGGGGCCCAAACTCGCCGCATCTACCGCGGGTGGGGGGTCGCCAACGCATTGGGCCGGACGCGCCGTGCCCTCGCCGCCTCGGGCAGCCCCACCCAGGCCGCCCGCGCCCAGCAGGACGTCGCACTTCGTCGCCGCACATACGTCCGGCGGCAGCATATGCGTACGACCTACGGGCGGGGCCCGTCCTCTCTTCGCCTCCCCGCGGTCTTTCTCGGCGATGACCCCGACTAGGCCCCGCATGCCCATCTTCACACCTCGGGCACATCTTTTATGTCCCCTTGCAATTGCCTCATCCGTTAGTTTACTTAGAGACGAAAAAGCAAGAGTAAAGAGATTTCAGGAAAGCCCAGCAAAATATGCTAGGGTATGCAGGCAAGGGAAGTCTCGAGTGGATAATAATACTCAAAGAAAAAGCAACGGGAGAAACCTAGCGGGAAACTAAAATAACTCCAAGTACAAGGCAAGATGTTCGAAATAGGGGTATCATCATGAGGGGAATTGGTGGGGGAACGGCGTTTCCGTCTCAACGTCGATCGGTCCAAGTTCATAGTGCACTCGCTGCGCCGGTTGGAGACGGACGAAATCGACCTGGCCATTCTGTCGCAGGTGAACGTGCCGAAGGATACGACCGAGTACGTTAAGTCCAAGCTCGAGAGAGCAAGTCCTAAGCATCATCACCAAGCGGCAGTTTGGGCGGGAGGTGTACCCCAAGGAGGAGGGTATCTTGTCGGTGGCGAATCAGACTCGGAAGACCACATCCCGGACCACGGACGGGCATTGTTCGGCCAAGCTCTCCGTCCTCCTGGTCGAGCGCAGAGGTTAGGAGGCTGCCCGCGCCCAGAGGAGGACGGGGCCAAGCGCCAGCGCGCCGAGACCCGTGCCCAGAAACGAGCCAAGCAGGACGCGGCCAACACGGAGCTCCTTGCTCCAAGGACGCGACGCAAGAAGGGCTGCATCTGCGAGGATCTTCCGATGTACAGAGGCTTGCGACGCCAGCTGCCTCATCAGGCGCAAGACCTAGTTTGACTCGAAGAAGAAGCCCCGCGGGAAGTATAACTGCAGAGCCGAGTGCTACGCGGCCGCCCCTGTCGACGTCGAAATCACTGGCGGCGGTAACTGGGCCTGCGGACGCCGTCGACATCGACGACGCGCTGAAGCCAACTAGGTCGACCATCATCTCGAAGTTCGCCCTCGCGCAGCAGGCGTTTCCGTCGCCCACTGGAACTCCCTCAACCCAGCGGCCGGCTCCTTTAATCCGGCGGCAACTCTTCTCGTGGCTAGCACAATCTGGAGCTTCCCACACGCTGAGTAACTTTTTGCGTCGTTGGCATCCTATCGTCGAGCCAGCCCGACGAAATTCGTCCAGCTCGGAGTGTTAGCTGGTCACAGGTCTCCTTGATCGTGTCGGCGACCTCGCGCGTGGCTTGTGGTGTCCGGTGTGCGCCTGGCAAGATAGGGGTCATTTTCATGTGGACCCACCAGTGGCGAAAGCTCATTTTCGATCGTGTCGCACCGCGCGACAACATGATGCATTTTCCGTTGTATCAGTTTGAAACATTGTTTTTTATTTATATTCATATTTTTCCATTCAAAATGGCAAAAAGTGAAGCTGTCGGTTGACAATGCGCGCAACAACGAGGTTGGAGGTCGACGTACGGGTGCTTGCTCGAATCCTATGCGCGATAAATGCGGCCGTAAGAGTAGCTCAGAATCTTAAAGCTCAGAATGGTGTAGTGGTAACATAAGCCGTTGCCATCGGCTTGCCACGGGTTCGATTCCCGTTTCTGAGAGCTATGAAATGAAGCGAATGTAGGAAGTTGCAACCTTTAACCTCAGAATGGTGTAGTGGCAACATAAGCCGTTGCCATCGGCTTGCCACGGGTTCGATTCCCGTTTCTGAGAGTGTGTTCGTAACGTGCACTCTTTCTTTTGCTCAGGTAATAGTGAACTTCTACTTTTTCGGTATATACAATAGCCGGAGCCCTTGAGCTCGTTTCGTTGGTTCCGTTTACGGAGGTCCTGCTCCCCGAGGCTCATCTGCCCAAGACTCCCAGCTGTTGTGGTTCTCAGCGTGTCTTGGTTGCATTTCCTTGAATGTAGTAATTCTTGCCTTATTCCCTCATCAAGCTTTCCGCCACCCTCAAGAATGCGTGTGCGTAAGCGCCAGGGCGGACCTACCCCTACGCTGGTCTCAAAAAAGACGGGGACCGAGGAACTCATAGGATTTACGCATCAACTATCCGGTGAGTTCCTCGGTTCGCAGTGTTCCGTGCGCTCGGTGGAAATGAGGGAGACAGGTCGAGGTATATTGTGATTTCAGCTCCGCTGGTATCCGTAGAACCGTGCTGTGCTGACTGCGTGAAGTCGGAACGCACGAGCGACGGGTTTAAACTAGGAACTAGGCTTCATTATCGAACGCAGGTCGAGAAACCCACACACGCAGCACCCCCCCTCTCTGCAGGACGTCGACCTTTAAAAACCTTCAAGCACGCACACGCCCCCCCCTCCGTCTTCATAGCAGTCCTTACTACTAATCGACAGATGTTTGTCTGTCTGTTAGACTGTTTGTCTCTTTGTTTGTCTTTAAATGTCCACTGCTAAGAGGGGGGTGTGTGTGGGGAGCATGAAGGATGTGGGTGGGTTTGTGGGGTATGAGGGATGTGCCTGACGGGCGGAGATAAGTACGCGGGACCTAGTCGGGTCATCGCGAGTCGTGGGGCAGGCGAAGAGAGGACGGGCCCCGCCCGTAGGTCGTACGCATGCTGCCGCCGGACGTATGTGCGACGAAGGGTGACGTCCTGCTGGGATCGGGCGGCCTGGGCGGGGTTCCTGTCCCTCGATTTAGGGTAAGGATCAGGTAGGCGCGAGAGTAATGATCAGGTAGACGCGAGAGCCAGACAGTGATCCTCCAAGCCGTCTACGGCGACAGACTGTTTCCACGACCCGCGGCGGCTCTTTCAGCGCGCCATTCTCACGCCCCGTCGAAACGATGTTGTCGATGCTGACAACGCGCGCATGACCGCGGCCTTTTTTCCCGGAGACGAGGCGTCGGAGTTCTTTTCGGCCGACTAGGTTGGGTCGGAAGCCGACGCCTCGCTCTTTACAGTCGAGTTTTCAACTCCCTGACAACCAACGGCATGCTGACTTTGATCGCGAGCTTAAAGTCTTCGCAACCTCGACCCGTCGCACGGCCACTGCAACGGTACCAGATACATGATCGATCGTCTCGTTGTCACCGAGGCTCCTCCAACCTGTATCCCTTAAGGCCCGCCGACGCCAAACGATCGATCACCAAGAGCCAGGGCCAGACCCCCCGCGAGGTCGGCGTCCTCTCGGCGAAGCCCGTCTTCTGCCACGTCCAGCTCTACGTGGCTCTCTGTCGATCGGCAACCCCCAGGACATCCTCTTCTGGGTCGACGACTCCACCCTACCCCACACGTGCTGCGCAATACCGATAAGCCCCCTCCCGGCGTCTACACGCGCACTGTAGGTGAACTTACTGGGACCAGGTGAACTTACTGGAACCAGGTGAACTTACGGAGGTTAGAGATTGGGACTAGGTGAAATTAGTGACCAGGCGAACTTACTGGGACCAAGTGAACTTACTGGGGTTTTTAGAGTAAACTCAAAGGTTAGCGGCGTGCGCGGATCAAAGCAGCTTAGATTGGCGGGGGTGAGAGCGACGAGTTCAAAGGAGAGGGGAGAGTGGATGTGAGCACGAGTGAGCACGAGTAAGTGGGTTTACGTCGAACTTACTGGGGTTAGAGATTGGGACTAGGTGAACTTACTAGGACCGGTGAACTTACTGGGGTTAGAGATTGGGACTAGGTGAACTTACTGGCGAACTTACTGGCCTGCACTTGTCGAGCTTTTAAAACCCTCATTTAAAAAACGCATTCAGATGGGAATTTCTGTGCACGTCGGGGATCAGCCTACCGACGCTCCCGACGCGGCGGATCCGACGGGGGTGCGCTTGAAAGCCGTCAGGCGTGGGAGCCGCACAGAACGGTTGATAGAGAGTGCGTCTGTTGCGTTGCCAAGCTTGAACGACGTTTTGGAGAGCCACTCGATCTGGGGCGCATCACGGACATCACGGAACTCGACGGTAGCATTGACTTCAATGTTTGCTCACCCTCTTGTAGGCGCGAGACTTCGCACACGCGAAGCGTAAAGGTGGTCTGGTGAGCTAAACTCGCGTGCGCTGACCTAGCACCTCAAGTTGAGAAGATGAGTTACGACACCGATAGGACTTTTGGCTTGCCATCGAGTACGTTGTCGATTAGACGGTGGTCAATGTTGGCCTTGCCGGCGTTCGCAAGGGCGCAAAGAAGGAGAACAATGGTCCCTTGGCACGCATAGAGGCACGTTGCCGCGGATCCGCGTGCGACGACCGCTTCAACTTGGACCAACCAACGCGCCCGTCCTCGCCATCACCTCGGAAGCAGTTAGCACGGAAGGACAAGATCATCATCAATCTCAAGGTGTCCGATGGAGGCAGCAGCGGCGCGCTGTCGTTGCCGAGCACGAGATTTAGATGTCCCACGCCGGCGCCTTCGCGGCCGAGGAGGCCTTGGCTACGGAGCTGGAGGTCGAGCGACTCCGAGCGGTCGTTGAGGTTCGAGGAGGAACGCGCCGCAGTCTAACCTCTTCATCACGCTCACCGCAAACGAGGTCATCGGCACCTTACTAGGCCGGAGCATCATCCAAGACAAGCTCATTATACCCTTCCGCTTGTTCGCTGCTTCCCACGACCTCGGCGACTGGTCCATTCTCGAAATGGTGGGAATCAACGAGCACGCGCGCGCTCGTTATTCGAGACTTATGCTGGGACGACCCACAGATCGTGGCGACAGGGGAGTGCGAGCCGTTCGACGTGTCCGTGGAGGTCTATGCCAAGTTTCTCGCACCACGGGCTGCGTCGATCAGACTGTCTGTCGACGGGTCGGACGAAGGTCTCCGACGTCGCGGCCGCGAGCGCGAGTCTCTACGACGTTCGACTTCACGTAGACGAGAAATTGGAAACCAAGACCATGCTCCAATTAATCAAAGCCTGGCTCCAGGGATACATCCAGACCTTCGAGAACGGCCAGGCCATGCGCGACGTCGACGACGGCGACATCGCCTCAGCCAACATGACGCGAGAGCTCGCGCCGCGTCACGAATTGGGTTAAGGGCGAGTTCGGCACCCTCAAAATTACTACGCAGGGATTTTCTTTCTCCAACATGCTGCACGTCGAAACCGCGTCCGGCGTCGTCTCATGTCAGCTCGCGACAGCGTCTTCGGTCGCGGCGCCGGTACTTATGCCCTGAAGCGTCAGAAGAGTGTCTCCGACACCGAGGCCAGCGACGGCGAAGAATCGAGCCGACGATGTGGGTGCGGACGTCGGGCTGGCCGTCGTCGAGGCAGCTCGTCTCGGTCGCACGGAATACATGGGGGAGGCCGATGCGCATCGGAAAGCCACCATCCACCAGGCCAGACACGTCAAGGCCATCAAGAAGGTGCTCGAGCGGCTGATCGCCGACTCCTCCAAGTCTCGCGATGCCACGCACGTCAAGCCACTCGTCGACGACGAAGGCGCGCTCGCGCCGCCGGGCAAAAATTCGAAGACCTCGACCGTCAATGTGCGCCTCAACATGGCCCTCGAGCACTTGCCCAGTTACGTGGTGTGGTGGATGACGGAGCTCGAGCCGAACTTTGAACGCCAGAGCGTGGTAGGAGGACGGACCTCAAGCCGAGTTTTAGACATCCATGCAGGACGCGACCATCGCCAAGGCACCGCCATATCGTGCCTGAAGCACCTTTACGACGTCATTAAGTCGGAGCGCCGCGAACTTTTGACCGAGGCGTTAGTGTCGGGGACGCGGACCGTAACCGCCAATCGACGACGCAGCGCCTCGACCTCGAGTCTCGGCGGCTCGTGCGCGCTGAAGAGCGCCGCGCCGAGGAGCGACGCGCGTCGAAGAAGAAACGGAGGCAACGACCGAATCATCGCTCACAACTTCCGACGATCGGTAACGCGTTAGTTGGTAAGCGATTCGAGGTGCCCTGGGAGTTGGCTGCTGCCCAAGCGCCTCGGCGTCATTGAGGCGATCTCGACGGTGAATTCCAAAGA
Organism: Chrysophaeum taylorii; assembly: GCA_029834535.1. NCBI lineage: Eukaryota > Pelagophyceae > Pelagomonadales > Pelagomonadaceae > Chrysophaeum > Chrysophaeum taylorii. The sequence continues at coordinate 167,098 of JAQMWT010000010.1, read as the reverse complement.
AGGTCGCCGGATTCAAGATCTGGTGTGAATATTTTGTCAAGAACGATGACGATGGCGTCGCTGGACGTGGCTCGAGGAGTCGGCAGATCGTTCATCTTCCTTCGAAGGTACCAAGCCCGGCTCCTGGCGCTTTGAGTCGGCGGACAATGAATACAATGATAAGGACGACGAGAGCGAGGAGAACAAATGGAACAAGAACGCCCTCGGGACTCACGGGTGGGTTTATGAATGGATAGGTGAATGTACGACGATTCTGCGCGACAGCCAGCTCCAGGTTGGCTCAGTTGCATCGAACTCGAACAACCGAGAAGGCTGGTTTTCAACCATCTATCTCGTGAGCGGTTCTTCGTGTTTTTCTTGCCGTCGACACGTACGTTACCCCGCGAATCGAGGTCATTCAACCCCCCCGGTACGTAAGTGACCGAACCATCGTGACCAGGAGGAGCACACCGCGCCCCGGATATTTAGAATATCCCGGCTCTTCGTGCCTAGGGAGATTTTCTTGCCACAGTAATAAACAATATTCACGGTGTAGTTGGCGCCCGCCCGGAGTAGATGATCAGTAGGGCCTACGAGAGACACAACGCCCCTCTCGACGACTCCGCGTGACTTATCTTTCCGAAGCGACCTCGTCCCGAAAGATGAGGGAGAGGCGGCGGCCTTCCGGGAGAATGGCATGCTCGTGGTCGTACCTCGCTTCGTCCTGGAGCACGTACAAAGAACGCGGTTCGACTCTAAGCTCGGACGGGCCGAGTCGGAGGGTTGCCGCGTTCACCAACGACAGCACGGCAACGGTTGACCCGCTAAACTTGACGCTGTCGATGTGGGGGTCGATGTGCCCGTTGGGCGCGAGATCCAGGGCGTGCGGCGTCTGCAGCTTGCCGGCCCCGAGGCTTTGGAGCAGTTCTTCTATGCGCTCAAAACACGGAAAAGACGCTTGGAATTCCGTTTCGCGGAAATTCGTGATCACACCGTCCCAGTGGTCCCTCTCGTATCGTCGTTTCCCGAATTTTAGGTCGATGGCGCGCACGACCACGTCGTGTTCGCATTGCGAGATCATCTCGGTGAACACTCGCAGCCCGCGAATCATGTCCCGTTCTTGAGTCAAGGGTAAGCGAGAGCGATGACCTTGAGTGAAGGGTAAGCAAGAGCGATGACGTGTAGAGGCGCACGATTTTGAGGGCAATCGCCCGGCGCAGGTGCCGGTAGAGAACGGGACATCCGACGGTCTCGCTACAGGCCAAGCCTACGTCGAGAAGGTCGCCGAGCTGCGCTAGCAGCTCGATGTCGAATTGGCCGTTGAGCCGATTCTCCGACCTTACGAACGAGTACGCTTCCCGTCGCCCTAATTTCGAGCACCAGCGCGTCGAAGACGGAGCGCGTTAAGACCAAGGGATAGGTATCACGAGGATTTTCAAGTGTCGACTGCTTCATGTGGGAGCTGACTCCGGAAGCGCTGGGTGCTGTTTGGGGGAAGGGGCATTACAGGCAGGCGTTCGGAAAGCAGCAGTGGCTGGCACCCAAGAGGGCTTAGGAGGAGACGCCGCCGAGCATCCACGGCAACTACGTCAGCCACGCTTGCGACATCGACAGACACGAAACTAGCATCGGATAGAATTTGATGTGCAGGGTTTCAGGATTGTAACGGCCAAGGACTTAGGAGCAAACTCAAAGATTATAGAGGGCGGAGCGCGCACTGATCAAAGCAGCTTAGATTGAGCGTCGAGCGGAGAGGAGAGTGGGGTGGGTTGGGGGTAAGGCGCTTGGACAAGGCGATTATGGAGGACGGCCAGGCGCTAGCCTAACCGTCCGGGCGCCGCCAGGGACCCAGCGGCCGAGAATCAACGGCTACGGATTAGGGTTATTAAAGTTAGTGCGACCCATATCAGATATTCTGTTTGTTTAGTCTTTTAAGGTCGACTGCTAAGAGGGGTGGGGCTGTGTGTGGCGCACGAAGGATGTGTGTGGTTTTGCGGGGTTGGAGGGATGTGCCTGACAGGCGTAGATAGGTATGCGGGGCCTAGCCAGGGTCATCGCCGAGTCGTGGGGCAGGCGAAGATAGGACGGGCCCCGCCCGTTCACTTGGTGCATAATCTTAAACGCCGCCTTTCGTTCTGCGCTCACTCGACCCGATCCCTCGCAAACGCTCGTCTTTTCAGGGTGTTCCGCATCTTCGTTCTCTGTTCAACACACATGAGTCGGTGCTGCGGCCTGCTGGGCACTGCGCCCGACGACCCTGCTGCGGGAGAGAGGGCGGCTACCCGAGGAGCTCGCCGTAGACGACACTGCGCGTGTAAACGCGGGGGGGGGTGTCGGTATCGTGCAGCACATGCGGGGTAGGGTGGAGTCGTCGACCCAGAAGACGATATCCTCGGGCTTCCCGACTCGGCCGAGAGCCACGTCGAGCTGGCCGTGGCTGGAGACGGGCTTGGGCAAGACGCCGACCTTGCGGGGCGTCTGGCGCTGCCTCTTGTTGATCATTATGGCGAAGGCGGGTAAAACTGGCGTCGGCGAAGCTCGAAGGGGAGCAAGCCCCGCTTCGCGGTGAGGGCGACGCGCGGGATCACGACTTTTTTTTTTCCTCGCCGTTCACCCAATAGGCGAGTAGGAGGAGCCTCGGCGAGACGAGACGATACGATCGATGATGTATCTGGTGCCGTTGCGGTGGCCGTGCGACGGGTCGCGATTGCGAAGATGTTTAAGCTCGTGGTCAAAGTTGGCACGCCGGTGATTGTCAGGGAGTTAAGAAACTCGACTGGAAAGAGCTAGGCGTCGTCTTCCGATCCAACCTCATCGGCCGAAAAGAACTCCGTCGACTCGTCCCAGCGAAAGGCCGCGGTCGCGCGCGCGTTGACATAATCGACAACATCGTTTCGACGGGGCGCGAGAATATCTCGCTGGAAGAGCCAGCGCGGGTCGTGGACATAGTCTGCGATGTCGCCCACCATGTTGATAAAACATGGTGAGGGGGTGTTCGTGTGGCGCTGGTGCGAGCGGCTGCCACGACCACGACCGACTCCGCCACGCGAAAATGAACGACCTTGCTTTCATTAAAATCGAGAAGCACAACGAGGAGCGGAACAACGCATAGCTGACAATGCATACGAGGTACTTTTATGCAATCGCATCGGATCCTAATCACTCAAGATGAGGTTGTGAGTGATGTTCTTGCGTCAATCGGCGGTAAACACGGTCTGGCTCGCGACGAATAACTGAGCCTAAACCCTGATTCTTGGGACTTCGTCCCACATTCGTCCGCCGGCAGCGTGCGTACGTCCTACTTACTTGCCTGCGTGCGTAGTTATTAACAACATTTCTGCTTCCATTTCATCACAGGGTTGTGTGTGCGGGTTACGGGTATGTTCCGAATTGGTGTAGGCGGTTATCATACTCGGCTTTCAAGACTGCAGAGTTCGAATCCTGCACGCCGTTGAACCCGAGAGACTCGGGTTCGAGTCCCGGATTCGGAATCTTCGATGGTGCTTCATCCGAATTGGTAAAGGCGGTCATCATACTCGGCTTTCATGGCACGCGGTCCAATTTCTAGACCATGCTAATGATCCCGAGAGACTCGGGTTCGAGTCCCGGATTCGGAAGCGACTGGGTTCTTGAGCAGGGAGGTAGTGTCCAGAATGGTGGCATGCACATGCGCATATATATACACATGTTGCGTATATATACACATGTTGCGTCTACATGTTTTGCCCAATAAGAGAATCCCAGCGAGAAGGGCGTGTATGTCCAGAATGGTGGCATGCACATGCGCATATACACATGTTGCGTCTACATGTTTTGCCCAATAAGAGAATCCCAGCGAGAAGGGCGTGTATGCACATGTTTTGCCCGATAAGAAAATCCCAGCGAGAAGGACGTGGGTGGTAGCGTGCTCACGTTTTGCCCGATAAGAGAATCCCAGCGAGAAGGACGTGCTCGATGTTGTGCCTCGCGTGTTACGTGTGCTAGTTTTGACAATATTGTGTCTTCCACAAGGATACCGCGGATAGACATGACGCGAAGATTGCGCGAATAGAGGAGAGTGTGTGTGCGCCCGTGAACGAGTGAACTCCCTGTCGTTCGATTTTGGCGCGGCTGGCGGCTATAACGTCCGTGAACGAGTGAACTCCCTGTCGTTCGATTTTGGCGCGGCTGGCGCCTATAACGCCCGTGAACGAGCTATAACTCGGTGGGTCGAGCTATAACTCGGTGGGTCGAGCTATAACTCGGTGGGTCGAGCTATAGCTCGGTGGGTCGAGCTATAACTCGGTGGATCGAGCTATAACTCGGTGGGTCGAGCTATAGCTCGGTGGGTCGAGCTATAACTCGGTGGGTCGAGCTATAACTCGGTGGGTCGAGCTATAACTCGGTGGGTCGAGCTATAGCTCGGTGGGTCGAGCTATAACTCGGTGGGTCGAGCTATAACTCGGTGGGTCGGTGGTTCTCGGAGCCGTGAACTAGAGTTTTGTAGCGGGAGCGTGCGAGCGAAGACAGGCTCACGTTGTTGGCGCGCTATTTTAATTTCCGTACCGGTATTATGCTTTGACTGGCCTCGACCATACTCAACGCTACCGCTGGTGAGCCCTGGGTGGCATGGCGGCGACTACAGTAGGATTGACGGAGTCCGCCACTTTGGCTGCAGCGGAAGCTTCACGGGCGTCGCGACGAGCGGCGCGGGCGAGGGCTCGTTTGGCCGCAACTGACGCTTTGCGGGCGTCACGAAGAGCACGGTCGGTCGCAGCAGAGGCTTTGTTTGCGGACGTCGCGGCAAGCGGCGCGGAGAAGGGCACGTTTGGCGCGGAGTGCCGCATCAGAAGCGCTACTGGCGTCACGGAGAGCACACTTGGCATGGTCAGCCGCACGCGAGGCTAAGAGAGCGTCGCGGTCGTCGAGAGCGCGCTTCGCACTTTGGCCGCAACAGAGGCGTTAATGGCGTCAGCCACTTTGCCGGCAGCGGATGCTTCACGGGCGTCGCGAGCGGCGCGGTCGAGGGCAAGCTCCGCGCGCCAAGTCGCAACAAGGGCGATGCAGGCGTCGATTGTTTGAACATCGAGGTAAGGCGGAGCGGTGTGCGGAGGAGGCGGATCGACGTCCTCAGAGGAAGGTGGCATCTTGATCTTCGAGATGTCGGAACTTGGGTTGTCGTTCGTGACGCAAGGATTTGACCGGTTGACTCCGGAACACCTATTGCCGGATTGTGTGCATCGGCCTGAGAGCGCAGGTGTCGATCGTCCTCCCACTTCGCGGTGAGGGCCTCCATAAGCGGAGGTGCCCATAACCTTCGAGGAAGTGGAATCTTCCACGAGTTGGTGTGGTTGATCTAGTAGATGGGGCGGAGCGTTTGCTTCCATTGGTTTCATATGATGACGTTATTAGAGAAGAACAGGGGAGAAGAGAGGAAAAAGGGTAAGGGTCAAGGTTGGTATCGGCCGGACAAGAGGGGCCGACAGAGTCGCCAGAAGGGGTGTCTTGGGCTGCCCGTGAAGATTCGAATGGGGTTCGGCGGACCTGTTAACGCGGGGATATCGTTTTTTCCCGACCGGGGCGGCGATTTTGCGACTTCGGGAGGTTTTTCGCAGGACACAACTCCTCTATACCATCCGATTTCGAAGCGGATTCGCGTGCGCGGGACAGTCAACGTGCCGTCCCGATCACCCTCGTCGAGAAAGTGACGGTCTGTGACATCATAAAACGCGGCAGATGTGTACTAAGACGTGACATGCTCATGTTTCCGCCTCGTCGAGGCGAGTAAGCTCACTTTGGGGGATAGAGCGATGCGCGTGGTGTTCCCGGCGGAGTTTCTGAGTGTGTTTGGCGGCCTCGATGGCGGTGTAGTCCATTTCGGCGCAAACTTGGTTCTCGCTGGCGTACGCGAGCTCGTACTCGCGCTCCTTTTATCCCCGAGTAGCGCATATGAGGCGAGCGAGAGGCAGGTTGGCAGAGTCAATAGACTCGAAGATGATGACGGTGAGTTGGTTGGCAGTCATCTGCGCCGCAGTGCCGACGTTGTGGCGACGGAAGTACTGCTCGGACATGCCCCGCCCGTACTCGACGCCGTCACCGGCGAGCTCGGGATGGTACTTCGGGGATAAGAGAAGGAGGTGGCCGCGGTCCTCGACGAGGTGTTGGAGGATATTCTTTTCATCCTTGAAGTCGGTGCAGTTCGCCAGGATCCGTCGTGATTCTACTTGGACTGGTGCGGTCGAGCGAACTATACGCAACTAGAACTGCGGCGAGGCCCGGTGGGAGTTCCGAGTGAAACCGCCGCGGCCGCGCGCGCCTTCTTCTTCGCTGGCGAACCGGCACCGGAGCCCGCCTCGGCCTCTTTGGTTTTCTTCTTGCGACCGGCAGCGTTGGCCTTGAGCTCACGTGCGAGGCGATGCTTTTTGACGCGCATTTTACGGCTTCCGCGACAGTGTCGTCGTAGACACCCACCTTGACGACCTCGGTCCTTCCTCGCTCCAGCCCTCGCTCGTGGTAGTCAAAGCACGCGAAGTACTTCCCCGCGTGCTTGTGCGACTTCGAGTACTGTCGCACGCCCTGCGGGAGTGGGTCAAAAGAGTACTCCCGTGCCTTGGGTGGCCAGAAGAGCACGGTTTGTCTGGTGTACACCGTCTCTTCACCTCCGACTGCAGCCAGGATGACGAGAGCCACCAGGCTGCGTAGATGCATCGAAACTGTCCGGACGCGCTCGGACGGCGCGTCAGGCGTCAAATGCAGCACCGCAACTCTTCTCCATTTTGTGTGAAATGATGAGGTAAAATCGGTCCGTTGCGTGTTCTTTCTGAGTACACAACGTGCGCCCAAAACGGACGAAAAAGCTTCCAGAAGAGAAAACTGAAGATCGTCGTCATCCCACGTGTGTTGGTTGTTCTGACGAACCAAGCCCCCCCAAAGCCGACTAAGGGCTATCGATATCGGCATCAAGAGAACCGCGAAAACTCGATGGTCTTGCCCTCGAAAAACCTAGTGACCCAAGACGTCTCCGCTGCCCAAAACCTCGCTAATCGGGACATTTACTTTCCAGGTCTCCAGATGCCGATCGACGCCGTTTGAGGCGTACTCGAAAGTGGCAAAGCGGCGTTGGTGGGGCGGTCGATCTGCAGTTTTGCTCGAAGAAACCTGGTTTATGCGCAAACGCGCTTTTGTACAAACAAAAGTGTATTATTGTATGTAACATTATTACGAAAGTCAGGTGGTATGAGTTATACAACAAAAATACGGATACGTAGGATGATGTACCACGTGGCATACGAGATTTCCACGCCGCCCGGCCGAGAAGAGAGCGTTAAAAAAAAGACTTGATCGATGTGGGTCAATAAGACAATCGTGAAGATGGTGGTGATCGCCACGGTAGCGGCGGCCCAAGCGAACGAGACGTGTCCCGCGACGTGTTTGCGCAGCAACACGACGTGCGAAGATCAGGTCGAGCGGCTCGGCACGACGTGCAGCGAGCTCGAGGACAGGGTGTTGTGGGAGGAAAGCGCCTGCGACTGCCGCGGCTGCCGGCGGTGTTCGGTGCGCAAGGGTTCGTCGTCGGGCACGTCGTGCGCGAGCATCGTCATCAGCACCGAAGCGGAGCTGTCGGTCGCATTCACGGCGGCGTCGTCGTCGGCGTCGGCCGTGTGCGCTTCCGTGCGAGCAGCGTCGCTGGACGTCCGATCGGCAATCGAGGTTGAGACGCGCGCCTCGATCACAGGGATGACGAAACTCAAGGCCGTCGGCAGCACTCGACTCTTGAGCGTGCAACAGGACGCGACGTTGGAAAACCTGATTCTGACGGGGGGCACGGCGGATGTCGGAGGATGCGCGGTCGTCCACGCGAACGCGTCGCTCGTGGCCGTCAACGTGACGTTCGAGGCATGCACGGCTGTATATTTTGGCGGCGCGATCGCCGGCTGGTCCGGGAGCAACATCACCTTGATATCGAGCCGGGTTTTCGCGAGCGCGGCCGGGCGGAAGGGCGGCGGCGCGTTCGCGGGCGGCTCGGTAGCTCTTCGAGGGGGCGCGCGGATCGAGGGTTGCACCGCCATCGCTGGCGGTGGGCTGTATGTCAGCCGTCGGGCCGAGATCGAAGACCGGTCGGTAATCTCGACGTGCTCTGCAACACGCGGCGGCGCGTTGAGTCTCGCGAGTCGCGGAGAGCTCGAGATAGGAGAGAAAGCGTCGGTCGCGGACTCGGACGCGTACTTTGGCGGCGGCGTGGTCGCGGAAGACTACACGCTTGTCGTGTTGCGCGGCACGATTCGGCGGTGCACGGCGGTGTTTGGTGGGGGGTTGAGGACGTACGTCGGCGCAACAGTGTGGATCGTTGGTGCTATCGAGGACTGCGCGGCGACGATTGCCGGCGGCGGGCTGGTCGCGTGGACGAGATCCGTCGTCGAGGTGACCGGGCGCATCGCGCGATGCCGAGCTGGAATCCACTCGGGTGCCTTCAACTTGTGGACTTGGACGACGATGTACCTGCGCGGCGGCGGCAGAATCGAGTCGTGCTACGCGCGCAACGAACGAGGCGCCGGTAAAGTCGGATTGCTGGGAGCGCTGGAGATTTCGTCGTTCGGTTCGATCACTGGGTGCTCGACCGACGGCGACACCGGGGCTGTCGAGCTCGACGCGGGGAGTGTCCTCGTGTTGGGCGCGGGGACTCGCATCGTAGGGAACGTCGCCGGTGGTTCGGGAGGCGCCGTGCTCGTGGGCAACTCGGCCGAGGCGTCGTTTTCGGGCGAGGTCGTCGTGGCAAACAACACGGCAGCGGGCGAGGCCGGCGGCCTGCTGGTGCTCGGGCAGGTCTACCTGACGTCGGGGACTGTCGTGTCGGGGAACGCGGCCGGCGGCGCGGGCGGCGGCGTCGCCGTGCGCGAGCAGGGCGTCGCGGCGCTCGAGGGCGGAGTCCGAGTGGTCGAGAACAATTGCGGCACGAGCGGCGGCGGCGTCGACGTCGCAGGCGCCGACGCACGAGTCTACGCGTCGTCGGACGCTTGCCGATGGGTCGAGACACGCCTCGATTTTTCGGAAGCATCGGCCGAAACGACGGTCGGCGCGACGGTCGTCGCCGAGGCGCGCGTCGTCGTCGTCGGCGGCGCCGATCGGCTGTCGCGCGACGAGCGCGGCGCCTCGCTCGAGATGTTCGGGGCCGGCGAGGTCGACCTTGGTACGACTCCCGAGCCGCGCGTCGCTTGCCTCCGCGCTGCTGCGGAGCACGACGTCTACGCCGTCTCGGGCGACTCGGCGGGGTGGTCGGGCGGCGCCGTCTTCGTCTCGGCCGTCTCGGCGGCGGGAGCAACAGCGGCAAAAATGCGCGACGAAGAGGAGGTGTCGCTGACCGTCGAGGTCGGAAAGCACGCGGCCACCCAACGTCTCGTACTCTCGTCGCGCGGCGAAGGGCGGCCTTTTTTTGGTCGGAATTTGGCCGCGCGCGGCGGAGCGCTCGCGGTCGTGGAGAGTGCGCGAGCGCACCTGTTTGGCACGGCCATCGTTGCGAACGCAGCGTCCAAGCAGGGTGGCGGTTGCTACCAGGACATGCTGTCGTCAATAAGCATCTACGGGTCGACCTGGAGCTTCAATTCCGCCGTCCAGGCGGGGGGCGGCGTCTTCGTCGGCATCCTCGCGTCGCTCAGAGTCAACGAGTCGTCGGCGTCGGGGAACACGGCGTTCGAGGGCACGGGAGGCTTTGCGAGCGCTGACACGGCGGCCTCGGTGGTGTTACGGGATGTCAACATCTCGAGAAACGCAGCCTCGGACGGCGGTGGCGTCGCCGTGGTGCGCGTGTCCGAGGCGATCGTCGTCGCGGGCGTATTGTCGGAAAATCAAGCGCGCGGCTCGTACGGAGGAGCTCTTTTCGTCGAGGACTCCAAGGTCGAGCTGCGGGGCGTGGATGTCGTCGCAAACAAAGCCCTGGACGGAGCTAACGGTGGCGCTATCGCGGTCCTCGGCGACGACTCGGACGTCGCTTTGGATCGCGGAGACGAATGCGTCGACGTCGACGTCGTCGTCGACATGACTTCGACGACGGCGACCTGTGGGGTCGTGCCGTGGCCCAACATCGAGGAAGGCGTCCAGACGTGCGACGCTTGGAGCGTCGGCTGCGAGACACTCCAGAGCGATGGCTTTTTAGGGGACCCGACGAGGTGCGACGGCTGCGCGTGCTACGAACTCGAGGAGCGCTACGCGCGCGTCGTCGTCGCGACCGACTCGGGGAACCGCGAGGTGTACCGCGCGACTGGGCGCGCCGCAGCCGTCGCGGTGTCGACCACGTGCCTGGTGCCCGGCGAGTACGATGCAACGATCGTCGACACCCTGGGTCAGCGCTTCTTCGGCGCAAACGTCCAGGTTGTCGTCGTCGGGGACGCCGTCTACGAGATTCCTCCGCCACCGTGGAAGAAGAACGGGACGCAGAGCGAGGCCGTGCGGTTTCGCGTCGACAACGCGACGACGCGCAGTCCAACACGGCTCGTGGACAACCAAGCGCCCGACGGCGGTGGCGGTGCGGTGTTCTGGAACAAAGTCGAGCCGAGGCTCCTCTCGATCGCCCGCGTTTCCGGCAACGCTGCGAAATACGGCCCGAGCGTCGCGACGCCGGCGCTCTTTCTCGAGTCGAATAGCAACCAGCAGGTCGTCGCGAGCGGCGAGACGATCACATCGCCGATCATCGTGGATGTCCGCGACTATTACGGCCAGCTGGTGACGTCGCTCCACGGGCTCGCCGCGATGATCCACACGAATTCGCCGGTAGAAAACTCGATAGTCCTCGTGCGAGAGGGTCGCGCGGTGTTCGACCAGACGATCATCACGGAGGCTCCGGGGTCGCGCGTCAACGCGAGCATCGACCTGGTGCTCGAATCGCTCGCGTCGGCGCGCCTGCCGTACGCCTTTGACCTCCGCGAGTGCTTGGAAAACGAGGTGCTGGACGCCAAGGACCTAAAGTGCGGCGTGTGCCCCGCCGAGGAATACCTCGACGGCGCGTCGTGCAAGGAATGCAAAGATAATTTCGACTGCGACACGCCGGGCAGCACCGTCGCGACGCTCGAACTTGCGAAAGGCTATTGGCGCTCGACCCGCCGCTCGGTCGTCGCCTACGAGTGCTACAGGATGAGCGCGTGCCCCGGCGGCTCTGGGGTCGGGACGGCCGCGTGCGCCCAAGGACACGCGGGCGCGCTCTGCAAGGTCTGCAAGCAGGGGTTCTACGCGGACTGGCTCCGAAAATGTCGGCGATGCAAATCAGAGCACCGAAAACTCGGCTTCGCCGTCTACGGCCTCTTGGGCACCATTTTCTGCGCGTTCGTGCTCTGGCTCGCGTGCTCCGACACGGGTACGAAGCTCTGCGTGGCGTTTGCCGAGACGACCGGCAGCTCGGCGGCGAGCCACGTCGTCGAGGCGGTGTCGAGGCGATACGACCCGCGCGCCTCGAAGTGGTCCAAAGTCATCACGAAAATCAAGGCAATCCTGTCCTTCTTCCAAATCATATCCAACCTGCCGTTGGTCGCGCTCGATCTCGAAATCCCGAATACCTACGCCGGGCTCCTCGTCTGGATGTCGATTTCAAACTTATCGTTGTTGGGTCTCGTCCCCTCGGAATGCCTCGATCAGATCAGCGGCGCCGCCTTCTTCGAGCGAGTGCTCGTCGCGACGACGGCGTCGCCGGTCGGCGTCGCGCTCTTTCTCGTCCTCGTGTACCAGGCCAAGGCGAGACAACAGCCGTCCTGCGTCGAGAGGCGCAAGCTCCGCCTTTTCTACACGGAAAGTTTTTTGCTCCTCGTCCACTTCACGCTCCCGATCGCCTCCCTCGCGTCGTTCTCCGCGCTCGTCTGCGACGACGTAGACACGGGCCCGGGCACCCGAGACGACTCCTTCCTCCGCATCGTTCCCACCATCTCCTGCACGAGCTCGCGCTGGAGACATAACATCGCGCCCTACGCCATCGCGGCGGTCATGGTCTGGCCGGTCGGCTGCCCGCTCGCGTACCTCGCCCTCCTCGTCCGTCACCGCCGCGTCCTCAAGGGCTCGCTCTCGAAACAAAAAGACGACGCGTCGTCGTCGTCGTCGTCGACCCTCCAAGTCTCTGGTGGTGGTGCTGGTGGTGCTGGTGGTACCGACTGCAGCAGCAGCATCATCAGACCCTCGGTGGCCTTTGTGGGATGCTCCAAAAAATCGAGCCCTTCGTTCTACAACGTCGTCAAGCACTCGCCCACCCACCAGCGAATTCTCGACGAGAACCGCCGTAGCTTCATCTCCGACGAGGGCCACGACGCGGTCTCGTTGCGTTTTTTGTGGATCGACTACCAGCCTCGGTGCTACTACTGGGAGGTTGTCGAGGCCTATCGCCGCGTCTCGCTCACCGCCGTCCTCGCCATCGCCTTTCCCGGCTCGGCCTTCCAGCTCGCGATTGGTTTTGTCACGAGCCTCGTCTTCATGATCCTGGGCTTGAAAATGCATCCCTTCGTCTTCGACGACGACAACACCCTCTCCCTCGTTTCGCAGTTCGCTTCGAGTGCCACCTTCTACTGTGCGTCGTTGTTCTTTTGTCATCCTTTTGATTTTTTTGGTTGGGTGTCTTCGAATACGTAGTGACGACTCTACAGGCGCTCAGCTCATTCGCACCGGCACGATCAAGCCCATCACCGCCAACGCACCACTTATTATCCTCGCCTTTCTCCCGCTCTTCGCATTCGTCTACGCCCTTCGCACTCTTCTCTTTCTTCCCTGCGGCCCTATCTTTCCCGTGAATAGCAGACACGACGACGACGACGAGAAGAAGAAGAAGAAGAAGAAGGGGGGGCGTGACGACAGCGAGTCGGAGGGGCGCCGTCCTCCGCGCGTCGCGTCGACTCCCCGCGTCGTCCAAGCCGACGACGACGAGGGCGACGACGAGGGCGACGACGAGGGCGACGACGAGGACGACGACGAGGGCGACGACGAGGACGAGGACTCGAACTCGTGCCGCCAGGCGAGAGACGACGACATCGTCACCCTCGAGGTTTTCCGGCGACAAGCCACCACCACGACATGATGATAATTATCATGTACCCGCCGGCGACTCGCGGCAGACGAGGACGACGGTGTCGCCGCGGATGAAGAGCTGGGGGATGGAGCGCGTGACTGCTCGGAAGAAACGTCATCTCTCCAAAGAAGAAGAAGAAGAAGACGTACCGGGCTTGCGGTTGTCGGGGCGGCGCGCCTTTCGGAGGTAGGTCTGCGCGAGTTGATTGATTGACCGGCGGAGTCTGACAGACCTCTGCGACGTCGAGCAAGACCAAATTCATATGTCGATCAAAGGCTTTGAGGAGGCCGACGCAGGTGCCGCGGATGGCGTTGAGGGCGCGGACGAGGACCCTGACGCGCGTGTCGAGGGCCCGCAAAAGGAGCGAGAAGGGCCCCGCGCGCATGGGATCGGCGATGGATCGGAGGAGCTGGCGCCCTCTCGAAAACGACGACGAGGACGCGACCTCGCGCGGCGCGTGGTGCGCGCCCTGCTTGACGCGGGCCTCGAAGCCCTCCGAGTCCGCAGGGAGAAGCGCGCGGCACTTGGATATGTTGTCGAGGGTTGGGACCGTTGCGACGGGGGAAAGCGTTCTCAACGCTGCCAAAGCGTCGAAGCTGCCGCATCGCCAGTCGAGGACCCCGTACTTTTTCTCGAGCTTGAGCCAGAGCTCGGCCTCGCGACCTTGGTACTTGGCCGCGATCTCGGCGACCTTGGGAGCGCGCTCCGGATTGAACCGCGCGTAATAGGAAAAGAGGCGCGCCTCGAAGGAGGACATGTGCGGGGTTTAAGGATTTGTATCTTCTTTAAGACATAATAACGTCGATGCGGCCCGAGTGGCGCGTCGCGGGGTGCGGCATCCCCGCGTACGACGCCCTCGCCGACCCTCTGTGCCCGTGGGGAATGGCGGCCGTGTTCAACGCCCAGCAAAGGGCGATGCGCGCGCGACCTGTCGAAGCTGGTCTCAAAGTCGTCCGCGGGCGGAGAATATTACCTACTAAAGCATACGTCGACCCACCGTTGCCCAACGTGACCTACGACCGCACGGCCGACATCTACGAGTCCGAGTTGGATTTGGTCAAGCTGGCGCTGCAGCGGAACGCGTCGCGCGACGACGAGGAAGAGACGAGGCGCGCGACGATCTCTTTGGGCTTGGGCTTAAGACGTCGCCGGAAGCTCCTGGGCCGTAAAGCCCCCGTCTTCCGCCTGGGGGCAGACCCCTACGTCGTGAAAATGCTCTGCGAGGACCGAAATCCGTTGCGGTTGCCGGCGCCGCATCCCGCCTTGGCCCCGGGGAGCCTCGATCGCGAACCGGGGCCGCTCCACCCCTACTACGGCGTTGCCTCGGACGCCGAGCGCGCGCTGGTGACGGAACTCCGCGCCTCGCGGGACGCCGTGGCCGCCTTGGACGCCGCCTTGGACGCCGCCGCCAAGGCCCAGCCCCCCTCTGCGACCACAAAATCGCGCCGCGCGCGGGCCGAGGGCGAGCTCGCGGCCGCCGTAGCCGCCAGCGCGAAAATAATGGCCGCAATGAAAAAGGCCCGCGCCGCGACCACCTACCAGGCCTCCCTCGACCTCGAGCGTTTAGAACGCGAGGAGACGAGACTCGCCGCCGACAAGCGCGCCTGGACCAGACTTCTCTACGCCGAGCGACGCGATCTCAAAGCGGCTCGCCGAGCAGCAAAACTCGATCCGCCGCGACCTCGTGCGCATAAAAAAAAGGAGCTCAGCACGGTCTCCGACGACCGACGCGACCTCGCCTTCCTCTTCCTCCGACACCGCGCCCGCCAGGTTGTTGCGCTAGCCTGGCTCCGTGCCACCGCGCAAAGATGCGTTCAATAGTTTCTTATCTTTACTACACATCGGTTAATTTTTTTGTCTGTTTGTCTGTCTGTTTGTCTTTAAACGTCGACTGCTAAGAGGGGGGTGTCCGTGTGTGTGTGGTGCATGAAAGATGTGGGTGGTTTTGCGGGGTAGGAGGGATGTGCCTGCCGGGCGGAGATAAGTACGCGGGTGGGGTGAGTGGGTGTGGGTTTACGACGCCGAATTTACTGGGGTTAGAGATTGGGACCAGGTGAACTTCAGGGGAACAGGTGAACTTGCTGGGGTTAGAGATTGGGACTAGGTGAACTTACTGGCCTGCACTTGTCAGAACAATCTCTTGCGGGCGGGTTATGATCAGATCAAAAAGTTATCAGACAAAAGAAGAACCCTCCCTCGAGGTAGGATAATAATATCGATGGCGTTGGGGGAGGCGTACGGCGTGCTCGCGATGAAGCTGCAGCGGAGCCTGAACCAGGCGGTGGACTCTGACCGCATGAGCCGGCGCGCGGGTCTGACGGCGCTGCGTTCGGGTCTGCTGGAGAAGGAGGATGTGGATGCGAGGGCTCGGCGGCAGTACTTTGCTTTAAAGGCGAGCGCTGTGGCCGTGGAGGCCTTGAGCGACAGCGTGGAGAAGTGCCGGGAGTGCGCGATCGCGCTGCTGACAGGCTTCGCCGGGGATGTTCCGGCGCCGGAGGCGGCGATGGAAGCGGCGTGCGCGCGGGTGGGCGCGACGCCGTATCCCGAACCGTCGGAGGAGCTGCGTCTGGGGATCGCGCAGCTGGCTCTCGCATTGTTCGAGCGGCACGGCGTCGCCGGGCCCGTCGTGGAGGCCCTGCCCGCGGCCCTCGTGGACGCGTTCCCCGAGGCGAAGCGGGCGTGGTCGAGGCTGGCGGGCGCGGTCGCGCGTTCGAACCCCGAAGCGACGAGGCCGCGCGCCGAGGCGATCGTGCGCGCGACCATCGTGAACCTCGGCCACCAGCACGCCAAAACACGCGGCGCGGCCCTCGAGGCCCTCCGGGACCTCGCGCCTCTGGCGCCCCCCGAGCCCGTCGTTTCGGCACTTTTCGCGGCGACCTTCGACCGGTCGGCCGCGGTGAGAACGAGCGTCGCCGCCTGCGCCGGTCACCTCGTTGCCCGCGGGATCGAGAGCGCGCGCGGGGTGCTGGTGGACCTCAAGGCCGACGAGGACGCGGCGACCGCGGAGGCGGCGGCCGCCGAGCTCGAGCGCGCCGGCGGCGTATCCGCCGACCGGTTCCAGAGCGTGCTGGAGGCTCTCGGCGCGAGGTGCCGCCACTGGCGCCGCGAGGCGCGATGTCGCGGCGGTGCGAGCTTGATGGCGCTGTGCGCGACGGCTCCTCCCGAGTGCGTCGCGTCCCGCGCCCCGGACATCCTAGCCCTCGGCTCGGCGCTGTGCGGCGACGACGACGACGCCGTTCGCGCGGAGGGCGCCCGCGCGTGCGGAGCCGTCGGCCGCGTCGCAGCCCGCGAAACGCTCGACGCCCTCGTGCCGCGCGTCGCCGACGCGGTCGCCTCCTCGGCCCAGCGGGCCCGCGACCTCGACGCCCTCGGAGCGGCGTTGGCCGCGATGACGGAGGTGCCGGAACGCGAGCTCGTCGCGCGAGCGCTCGCCGAACACGCATGGCTCGACGACCCGTCTCGCCAAGGCCTCGCGACTTCCGCGGCCGCCCTCCAGCGCCACCCGCTCACCGACCCCGCCGAGCGCGACATCCTTGTCGCCGCCCTCCTCACCGACTCCTCGGCGTCGCCGGAAGCGGTGGCGCGGCTCGCGCCCGACGTCGCGACCCGAGCGATAAAGCCGCCCATCGTTCCGCGCACGCGCCAACACGCGCTCCTCGACGCCCTCGTCCGTCGCGCCCCCGCAGCCTGCCGCGCGCACCTCGACATCTTCCTCCCCCTCGTCCTCCCTTTGACCACTAACCCCGACGTCGAGCTTAGGGTCTCGGGCCTCGCGACGCTCCACGCTCTCGTCGCCGGGGGACCGATCCCCGCGCGCGCCGCCGAGACCGTCCTCTCCGCGGCCGTCGAGCCGAACCTCGTCTGGCAGGCGGGCAAGACGGCCCTCACGGCCCGCAAGGCCGCCCTCGCCGTGCTCCACGCGCTCTTCTCCCGCGCTTCCGCCGCCCTACGATGCCCTCCGGACCTCGTCGCGAGCCTCCGCACATCCATGGACGACCACGACGCCACCAGCCGGGAACTCGCGCTCGCCTGCCTCGGCCTCGTCTTCGCCACTCTCGACGACGCCCTCGACGACGATGTCGTCTCTGCCACCTACCCCGCGCTCCTCAAGCGCCTCGACGACTCCAACGACAACATCAGACTCAAGACCTGTGCTGTTTTGGTCGACTTCCTCCGCCTCTCTAACGGCCTCGAGGCCGCCCCCGTCGCCCTCGACTACACCACCGAGCAGCTTCTCGTCCACCTCGACGACCCCCGCCCGGACGTCCAGGCCGCCGTCTTCAACGTCCTCGACGCCCTCGTCAAAAAACACAACAAACCCGACACCAGACAATCCCGCCTCCTCAAGACCAAAATAACCAACGTCAAACCATCCCACCGCGACCCCCACTACTGCGACACCCTCCTCAATACCCTCCTCGATCCTTAAATTTACTTTTTTTCCCCATGACTTTCTTTTTATAATACGACTTCACTTTACGACGACGACGACGACGACCTTTCTACTGTACTGTGCACTGTATTGTACTGTACTGTACTGTGTACTGTACTGTGCTGTACTCGGGCAACTTGTTGCGTTTTCTTTTGGTGGATCGACTCGTCGGCTTGCCGCGCACGCCTCGTCCTTCTTGCCGCCCGTCCGTCCGTCCGTCCGTCCGTCCGTCAGCGGACATGTTCTACTTTTTTGTCCGTCCGGTCCGGTGCGTCACCTGACGCACTTCACGCTGCGCGAGTTGATGCCAATACAGCTTTGCCCATGTGAGGGCAACTGCCATTTTTTAAGCTAGGTGATTGATTTTATTAGAGTCTCGTTTCGTTTGTTGTTTTAGCACCCTCAAGCCACCGCACGCACGCTCTTAGCAGTCGGTCGACCTTTAAGTTACTTAAAACCCCCCTAGTCATATATAGTTGTAGTCTACTTTGTTTCTTGTTTCTTTCCTTTATTATTGTTAACGGCTTCAAGTCTGATTCTCACTCTCTCTTCCCAAAATGCCATAACCACGTCAGACAGTCACTCACTTTCGGATTCTACAGGTTCCAAACGGATCTGGGGGAAAAACGCCTCCAGAATCTAAAAGTCAGACCACTACTATTGTCGCCACTGACTCACCTCATATTTCGGATCTTGATTCTCCGCAAGCGCGCAGTGCGTCTTCTGACGCATGGCAACACGCTGCAGAATGTTGCCATGTGCACCGAAGAACGTAAATTGCCCGTTATTCTCTCTCGTTACCACTTCATTGCACTCAAATGATTACATTCAAAGGATATGACTCCTGTCACTCATATTCTTCGTTCTTTTTGTTATTCTTGTACTATTGGTTCATGTTGTCTTCCAGTGAAAGGCTCGGTACCTGGGATGTCGTTTGGCTCCCACCTGATTTTCGTCGCAACTTACGCGGCACTACTAAATGGATCCTCACAAAGAAGTACACTGAGTCAGAAAGTTAAAGTTTTGACCGCCAAAACTTACTGTCTCAGACGATTTTAGCGCCACAAAGCGCGTCTTTTCGTCTTCGGGTATACCCAAATATACGACGTCGATTATTTTGAGACTCACCACTCACCCGCTGCTGCTGCAACTACTGTACACTTTTCTTATGTTAGAGTCGCCATCAAGATTGGGAACTTTTGAAGCTTGCGTGAAAATTTGTGAAGATGTCTATGTTTGGCCTGCAGAAAGCCTTCCCATTCAACGCCCGAAAATGAGCTACAACAATATCTTAAAGCTCAAACGCTCATGGTACTGCATTCATCAAGCTATAGTCGGAGCTGGAATATATTGCTAAACTATACTTCTTACTGATTTTGGCTTCGTTTGAACGAAGGCAGATCGTTGCTTTTATCTGTCTTGGAGAGATTTGACCCTCTCCGGGTACATGGTAGAGACTGCGTGCAGTCTTAGGCGTGTACAGACCATTCCGCTTGTCACATGCTACTACACAAGGTAGGGATTTAAGCCCTAACTCCTTAAGGACATTAGGTCCCATAGAAGCGTTTACACTGACAACGAGGAACGAAGCCTCTGTTAATTAAACAGAACACCCCGTACCTGACGGTACGCACCTGGAGGCCTACTCCATGTTGGAAAAGAGCGTCAGACTGGGTTCTTCATAGTCATGAATAAGTAATTGCGGAAGGGTAAGGAAAGAGGGAAGGAAGGAGGGAAAGCCGTATTACGGAAAGAAAACCCTCGTGTAGAGATAGGTGTGAAATGTTCCAGTGTTGCACACATACTAGTGTCGCTCTCTGGACCCCCTCAACGTGTGAAAACGGCCTATGCATTTCAGACGTTCTTGAAGCGGAACTTGTGCAATATACATGAGAACAGTGAACAGTGGAACAAACAACAACAGAACAGGACAAATTAATTGTGACGTCGAGCGTGTTGTGATGTTTCGCAAAGAAGCAGTATCGGTTTCCACAACATCAGATGTGTGGTCCAATTCATCCTCGCTATTATCGTCCAGTTCCTTTAACTTTGGAGAAGACGAATTATGACCATCGGAGGATAGTTCGTTAGCAGTGTTGGTGTTGTGCGTAGTCATTGCATCACTCAAGGTGACCAAGGGTGACGCAACAGACGAAAGGAAGGACATAGCAGCATCTGGTGTAAGAGCGTGTAGATCCAATGCAGGAATAACACGATCATGTGCATCAGACATAGCTGTGTGGAGGTTATGAGCTGCTGCGTCGATTAGAACTCGCTGTGCCTCATTATACGTATCTGGAGGGAACTGTCCAATAGACGAGATAAGCGACCGAGAAATGATATGGACAAATACAGCAGAGGTCGGGATTGTGGTGTTCTGATGCATTTGAAGACTTGACAAGATGTTATCTAACAAAGAAACATGTTTGATGTTCTCGGTCACTTGAGTATTGAGAGTTTCGTAGGTCTCTTGCATCTGTGTGAGAGATGTTAATGCAAGCGATAGTTGTTGATCTCGTGCCATCAATTGCTGTTCGGTGTTAGTGAGACGTAAAGATAAAGACCGAATATCTTCTTTTAATTGGTGTAAAGATTCAGCCATATTGTCGTTGGCTTTGTCTGGCGTGGGCTCCGCGGGTGGATTATCGATCGGCGCTGGTGACACATCTTCAGAAGAGGTATTATCAGAGAAGGCATCAATGATATGGGATGGGTAGCCAACTTGGACTAACACGTTTTTTAATGCTAATTGTTGATCAGGTGGAAGTTGGCGAACGTAGTGAAGCATTGGCGGTACCGTCTCGGAAGAAGTTGCGTCAAGTTGATGAGAAACATCGTTAACAAAGCGTTCGATGAGCACGTTAAGTAACTCCTCAGGATTGGTAACTACACCGGTTTTGTCTTCAACGGACTGTAACAAAGACCAAGCTGCTACAAGGATCTCAAGATTTACACTCGAAATGAAGGGCAGCTGAAGTAAAAGCGGGGCGTGAGCGTCAGGGTTGACGAGAATTTTAGAAGCATCAACGTTAAGGGATGTTGCAGTCTGCATGAGCGCCTCTTTGAGCAGCTTGTTAATAGCAATGGACTTTCCAAGGCGGAGGATTATAGCTCCTATGTGGGCAGCTGGATCATTATAACAAGAGAGTTGGAAGGGGTGCTGATTATTGCGAATTAACGCTATCCCGTGATTCGACAAGTTGCACATCACACAAATCAACAGAAAGAAAGGGCGCGGTACATCGAAGCAGTGCGATGCATGTTGCTCAGACGCGAGATGATCCTCAATAATTTGGCGTATCCTGTCAGTTTTAAGCTCATCTTCAGTACATATGATGAGCACAAGGGGTGTACCCGGCATATCGGTTTTATTATAACATTTTGTACACGCCACATGTACTTTGACAACCCCTTTAATGGGTGGAAAGCGGTGAAAGCGAATACCTTCATTAGGTGATATAGCGGGGGCATTCCGAATGCGCTTTGCTTTGACGCACAGCAATGAACTAAGATATTGGACGTTATCCACAAACTCTGTCTGTTGTGCTTCGGTAAGCAGCTGCTGCAAAGACTTAAGCCAACACTGAGGATCCTTATGCTGAGGGATGAGAAAATTCGGCGGGGACGCACCAAGAGCAGAGATATTCCCTGACATCATCGCAAGTGCGTCAAATTTGCAATGTTTGAGCAGGAAATACTCAGACTTTGATGTTTGCGATTTAGACAGTTGTTGGACAGTTGCCTTGGGCGCCATAGGCGTAATGGGCGTAGATTGATGTCCTTGAGCCACCGACAAATAGTTTTGATGCTTCCGATTAGGGGAACTAGTCGGAGCAGCGCTTGGAGTTCGAGCATTAAAAGGTGGGGATAGTGACGATACACCACCCCTGCCACAGTTCAGGGTGGAATGGCGCCGGCTCGCAGCATCTTTGTTTTAAGTGGGATTCATCATGAAAGGGATCTCCACATCACATCTTTTATTGCATTTCACAATTTAGGGAGCCAGTATTCCTTTACATAGCAGGGTTAGTTTAAAGTCATTTCGGACATAATGAAGGGTAATGATTAACCATCTTGTTGAGCTATGGGTTGTTGTAAGCCGAGTAACGTGCGAAATCTGCTGAAGAGCGGAGCTCCAAAGGGTTTGGTAAATCCATCGGCGATATTATGGGTACCGGATACATGATGTAGACGTATGCGTTTTAACTGTACGTAGTCGCGTATACGGAACCAGCGTGTGCGAATAGCTTTGGCTTTAGTCGCACTGTCGGGATTATTAGATAAATGAATAGCAGAGGCAGAGTCTCCAAGTATAGGACTGTTACGTATGAACGACATGTCCGATGGGAGGGGATTGTCGTGAGCATCATAATCTAGTAGCAAGTCTTTCCCTGAAGGTTGGCGGAGATAGAAGTGAGGATTTATAGCGAATGCCATTTCCGTTAACAATTTGCGTAACCAGACCACATCATCGGCACTCATATTAAGGGCGATGAGTTCACTCTCATGCGTAGAAGTAGCTGTAATAGGCTGCAACTTGGACTTCCAAGTGATGAGAGAACCAAACAAAAAGATAGCGTAACCGGTTGTAGACATGCGGTCTTGTTCATAAGAGGGTGCATTGTCGGCATCAACGAACGCGACCAATGGATCAAAATTACCTGAATAAACTTGTTCTTTAGTGTAATTCAACATGGTGGCCATGTCAGTACGATTACCGATAAGAAGTCGAAGATGGTCCATTAGAGCGGAAGAGTCAGAGTAGTACCAGAGGCGAAGATTGCGATTTTTGGGCTTGCGCAAGTAGCGGAGCGTTCCTGTTAGTACTTGAACATGTAGAAATGCTGGATTATGCATTTCTTGAGAGCAACGACTGAGACTTTGTGATAGATCGGGGCGACAGGCCAATTGGACAAACGTGAGCTTGCCGAGTAGAGTGGAGAAGGTGTTGAGGATGAACTTGTCCATATCAGAAGATGGCTCTCCAGTTTTATACGTGGGTGATGGTGACATCGGTGTGGAGGTGGGACGTAACTGCATTAAAATGGGGTACTCTTCGAACAATGCATCAAGTTTAGCATAACAGTCCAGTGATATAGAACCATCAGTTGTACGCGTTATGCGCATGCCTAAGAGAGTATGGACTTCCTCGAAGGTGTCGACTGAGTATTCCTTTTTCAGGGCTTGCTGGAACTCGCGACGTAGAGTTTCCGAAGTGCAAGTAATGACGACGTCGTCTACTGAGAGCGTGCAAATTAGAAATGTAGCGTCAGCTTGGACTTTAGCGTAAATGCATATGTCTGTTCGAAATCGTGTATAGCCTAATGAATCAAAGAAGCCGTTTATGGTTTGATTCCAAAGGGCAGGGCTCTGACGTAATCCATAGAGAGATTTAAGTAGCTTTGGGAGACGACGGCCTTGGTATTAAGTATCTTCTGGATCGAGAAGGTAAATGCCTTGTGGCGGTTTGACATAGACATGAGAGTCGATGGGAGCTTGAACAAAAGCGTTAGGGACGTCGACATGGTAGACGGGAAGTCGCAGATGAGCTGCTAGCGCCCGAACACAACGGATGCCAGTAAGCTGTGCCATAGGGCTGAATGTGTTTAAAAAAAATCGGTACCCAGAGAGGCTAAGAATCCTCGTAGGACCAGGTGTGCTTTATGTTTAATGTACTGACCAGCAGCGTTGGTTTTTATACGTAGGACGAGGCGGGTGTCAATAGGCTTTGAGTTGACCATTGGCAGCGCTAGTTTAAAGCAGCCAAACTTAACAATATCAAAAATCTCTTTGGAGATGGCGGCGACGTAAGCTTTGCCGATCAGCGTCTGAGAGCGATTAGGTGCATCATCTTTGAGGGTCCAGGTGGACATACCTAAAATATTCCATAGCGCGCGTGCACTCTGTACAATTGACAACAGAACACACGAACACTCACACGACAACACGAGAACATACAAACAGACACACAAAGTTATGCAGTCTTAACGTGTGTGGCGTAACTATGTACAGCCCATGTTGTTGAGCGTCTAAACACAAGCGTGTTGCATGGCGAGGCTAGACTGGCGCGGTAACAGTCTTAATACCCATCAGTTACGTGTATGCAACACATGGTTCTTCAAGACCCCGCTGGGCCCAGAACCTGCAGAGTGTTCTGCGGTAAAGTGGTACAAAGTCACTGAAGAACCATCCCGTCTCACCGTGTAAGTGAGTTCAGCGAACAGGTTAGTTCCCCTAAACTCAGCACACGACAGATGACACGTAGAACCACAACTAATTTAACATGTAAGACTACGTACCTACGGGGCGCGCTAGACCATGATGATGAGCGTGAGCACAAATCAGAGGACTACAATTGTGGCTGAGTGGAATTAAAAGTCGAGGTTAGTGATATGACATTCTTTCGAGAAATCGACAAAAAAAGATTTGGTTTTGTATAGGGTGCGGGGCGGATGACGTCACTCACAGTATCCCCGAACACCCCCCCCAACCCTGTTTCTAATCTAACAATACATGCTGCGTTTGGCTCATCGTCTTTGAGCCTACAATGGTGTAAAATCCAAAATGTAGGTTTCCCGGACAATCAGTAGGTTTCTATACATGTGACGATGCGAGCGGGAGATCAGAGGAGGGGCTATTTGTCCGCTAAGCACCGTTCTTGCGCCAGTGGACGCGCCTAGCCTTGCCCTTCATGACTGACGCGTTAGCTCAAAACTTCAAGTGCCCATTAAATCCGACTTTTGATCCCACTCAGCCACAATTGTATTTGATTGTGGAAAGGGAAGGGAAGGCAAGGAAGAGATGTCGATCTCAACGGACGGCAAAGGGCTAGAGTCTGCAGGTTTCTCTTTGTTTAGTAATAGCAAACTCTTTCATACGATATAGCACCGTTTTGTGGTCCATAAACAACGGTACTGGATTGGTGTTTAAACCAAGATCACACAATAGGCGACGGAGCCATAAAGGGTAGGCAGTGCAGCCAAAGAGGGCAATCAGCTCAGATTCAGAGCTAGAGCGAGCGACAAGTTGTTGTAATAATGAACACCAAGCGATAGCGCGACCACAAAGCAGCCAGAGACTAAGCGCCTTGTACCTGGGTTTCAAGCCCAGTCGGCGTCACGTTTTGTATAAAACTCATTCCACTTTGAACTATCAACAGTCAAACTCAAGTGGCGTGTTCCGTGCAGGTATTTCAGAATAGGACGAAAGTGTGTCCAGTGCTTGCGACCAGGTTTGTCACCGAAACGGTAAGCCTGGACAACGTGAAACAGAAGACCAGGTTTAGTCATGATTGCAATGAACAATAGAACTCCAACGATGTCTCGGTATGGTACACGTTGCGTATAGTGCCATTCTGGAGAATTGACCTTTGGACGATCAGAAGTTAACAAATGCGCACCGGGCTTGCCTAGTGTGGAAGCAATTTGGGTAGGGCCCAGACGCGCAGCTATAAGGAGATCATTAATCGCTTTGGTTTGTCGTAGGTAGCTGAATCGTACGATTACGACGGGTGCGAATAATCTCAAGCCAATGAAGCCAGCAGCTGGGCCCAGTTCTTTGATATCATCAGGAGAATGTACGCTTGTCTTTAGGAACGAGACGAGACGTTGATAATGGTCGGAATTTGACCTATCGAAAGACACAAGCATATCATCACCAATAACAATTTGCATAATAACGACTCGAGTCCGTTTGAAGACATCCAGAGAGCTGCACTATTATGTGTGCAACACTGGAACATTTCACACCTATCTCTACACGAGGGTTTTTTCTCCGTAATACGGCTTTCCCTCCTTCCTTCCCTCCTTCCTCACCCTTCCGCAATTACTTATTCATGAATATGAAGAACCCAGTCTGAAGCTCTTTTCCAACATGGAGTAGGCCTCCAGGTGCGTACCGTCAGGTACGGGGTGTTCTGTTTAATTAACAGAGGCCTCGTTCCTCGTTGTCAGTGTAAACGCTTCTATGGGACCTAATCTCCTTAAGGAGTTAGGGCTTAAATCCCTACCTTGTGTAGTAGCATGTGACAAGCGGAATGGTCTCTACACGCCTAAGACTGCACGCAGTCTCTACCATGTACCCAGAGAGGGTCAAATCTCTCCAGGTTATGGGCCCAGATGCGTAGGTGTGTCAGCTAAACTGTGTTGTACGTATAAATGGAGTGATCAATTTACGCCTCATCGCGAGTACAATGCGACAATGTGTTTGGCGGTGGTCTACTGTACATATTTGTTGTGTGACGGTATGTGCCCACCAGTTAATTTGGTTTGTGGCCGAGTTGGGTCGGTCACTGGTCACATGCACTCGCATAACCAATAAAATTAAAGTTTTTCCTATACAAGCCGCGGAAACTTGTACGGTTTTTTTTCCTTCCATTCCCAAACAAAAGACCGACTGCTCGAGAACTAATCCATTCTTCAGTCTCAAGTCATCATGTTTTAAATAGCATGTTGATTTGCTTGGTCTTGTCAATAAGCCCACGTTTAAAATAGCGCACTGTACATAGAACCCGCACTTGAGAAACCCTTCATTCTTATGTGTCGAATGTGTCTATCAATCCTATAACCTATTTCTTAATAGGTCACAATCACGTCAAAACAAAAACCAATATCCACTACGGTTATCTACAAACAAGAACAAATCCTCGTTGATAAAATTAACGTAGGATTGCGTTTCCAAGACAACTCAACCAAGGTGAGCTTTCAAATTGAGGTGCTTCGCAGGCATATGACAAGTCCATACGTGGACGCGTTATTCTGCTTCGATTCATATGAAGCTTACACCCGGAATGCTCCGGAGTATAACCAACTTCTTGAACAAGAAGTTGATATCATCTTCGCTCAATGGAAAGCTGAACAAGTAAACGATTTAAACTTACCTGATGAAGATGCCCTGCCTGATCATCTTAAAACTTGGCACGTCAACTCATCACATCAACTAACAGTTGATGTCCGTAATAATCTCGAACGACTTTATTACCAAGAGTCATACAATCTCGTTCGTCCCGAATTAAATGAGGATGTTAAACGTGTCCTCAATCTATTAGATACCCGATTCCCTAAATCAATTGTGTATGATTCATCTCTAACTAACATATCCTTTACAGGTCTCTCTAATACCGACTGGATCAAACACTGCGAAACGTATGCTGGTTTCTCGTACACATTTTTTAATATGGAATCACAAGACAAACCAGCACACGCTATGTGACCTCAATTAAAGAAGATATATGCACTTACTGCACATCCTAATAAACTACGTGCAGTAATGCTTTTAGCTTACCATTACCATGAGACAGTGTCTTGTACAGATGTTACTGAGCTTAAATCTCAGTTTAATCGAATGTCTTTAAATGTTAATTAGTATGCCCATGTATTTGTCGAACAACTCCTTGCTTTCCAATCTGAGGCAAAGCAATTAAATAATGATGAAGCATCAATCCAATTTAATAACTCCATAATCACTCTTAAAGCTCACGAGGAGATCTACCGTCTATATGCTAATCCCTCGGATCACGAGCGCTATTCTCAATCTTTATTGGAATGGTGTAAACTCTACGAGACACGCTCTGGGAACAACTCGACTCACGACCCTGAATTGTTAAAGCTAGTTGATCCTAACGACGTTCGCCCGTTATTGGAGTTCTTGTTAAAGATATACAATGAAACAAAGTTTTCCTCCAACCGACGCTTGGATAAACCCGCATCTTGGATCCCTTACATCCCTGGTACTACCGCTACCAAGCCACCTAATGTATTATTGATGGATACTATTCATCAATCCCACGACTCTCTAAACAACGCTTACTCGTTGTTAGCTACTGTAGCTGGGCAGTGTGGCTTCAACGCTCGTAAGCTTCGTAATGCAAAAGATAGAGCATCGACAATTTTACCTCGTGACACGTCGTACTATCGTCCACCTTCAAATTATAACGTCAAAGGTACCAGCTTCGATCGTCCTGTCTACTCACCCTCCCCTAACCGTAATGCACGTTATAATATGTCTCTTATGGACCGGGCTACTTATCAAGTTGATCGTCCTCGCCACCTGTTTGGTAAGTTACAGGAAGCGAATCCCAACCCCTCTACCTACTCTAAAATGGTACAGGAGGAAATGAAAAGCTTACTGAGTACCCTCTGGACAACCGCTTCTCAAGCTTCGACACTGTCCTTAGATCATGATGAAGCCACCCAAGTTCATCTCTACTTATCTCGAGTTGATACTGTGTCCAATACCATTGTGAACCTCCAAGAAGCCGATAAGGAATCTCATGTTTCAGAAGAAAAGTATCAAACTGAAACATCTGCACCTGAAGCGTCCCCCAGTGATGCGGAGCAGAGGGGGTCTGCTGATACAGAGAAAATGTTCCACACTTTTCTGTCCATTAAAGATGATGAAATCGATAACATCCCTCAGCCGCTATTGCAGCACATAAATGTTAAAGCTCGGAATGCTATCGTTCGTCGTCAAGCTCGGGATACATCCTCGCACTCTGAGCTCCCCAATAATCTACCCAACGAAGATAATGAAGATGGCACCGACCCCCCTGTATTGCTACCAAAATTAAACACTGGTTTTACACTTGTCGCTGTGCCTTCTGAACAAACGCAAAGTTTCATGACACAGTATGTGTTTGGTCAAAGCTCAACACATGCCTGTTATGCAACAATGCTTTAACAGTACAACGAGTACAATTTGCCGCTAATGAATACGCCAGGATATGCTGACACATGTGCTTCTCAACATGTAATTAATTTTAAACGTTACGCTGATCCTATCCACATCGTAAAGCTACCCGAGCCCTTATCACCTGCTATCCAGACTGCTACGGATACGCAGAGTATCGCGCATACTATGATTATAAGGACTGTCATTCCCGCTCTCCCAAAGCATCCAAATGAGGGATATGTAAAGCTAGACGTTGCGCTTTGCCTACCCAAGCAAAACGACCATAACGATCCCGATCTGCACATCATCAGCATGACTCAATGGGGAGAAGATAAACTTGGTATACATCTTTATGGAGTTGAGTTTAAAGGACAATCATCTATCCAGAGTAAAATTGACGATAATGTCAAGATTGCTTTGTTTAGACTTAATAACCTGCTACCCACTCCACCCATTTATTCGCTACAACAAGCAAAATCGCGTACAATGGAAGTTCGCTCACTACAGTTCAGACTATGTGCTTTTAATGAACAACGCGAAATGCTTAAACTATATTCCACCCTCGTGGAACGCGTGATTTACGTCCCATGGCTTAAAACCATCCTGGAGTCAATGCATTCGCAGCTGCCTTACATACGCAAGCATTTCCCACCTCCCGTATGACGCAAGGTTAACACACGTTTGCTTCACACAGTAACTTCGTCTCCTAGCCC
The DNA here is from genome assembly GCA_029834535.1 of Chrysophaeum taylorii. Classification (NCBI taxonomy): domain Eukaryota; class Pelagophyceae; order Pelagomonadales; family Pelagomonadaceae; genus Chrysophaeum; species Chrysophaeum taylorii. Next base: position 138,294 of record JAQMWT010000010.1, on the reverse strand, counting down.
ACGAACACCTACTGTAACTCTACTTTGCTCTGGGATGTCCACTCCTGCATTCTTGGCTTGCGCTTCTAATGACATGCAAATCAACATCAACGTTAAAGCTCTTGTTGAGAGCGACGACAATATCACGCACATGCTACGAAGACGTTGTGGTAATTCCATCGAAGTTCTCCCATCCCTACCTAAGTTTCTGACATATCTCCATCGAGCATCGGACGCTGAACGTGCACGATATTACACCGATATAGTGGAATTGACGTCTCCATGCACAAATCGCAACATAATCAATGGGATATCCATTTCAACTTTCGAGCGTGATATGGACGACTCCTTGTTTCCAAGTGCTCTAAGTGTACTTGAGCTTTTAAAGCCGCTTGTTCTTTTCATGGAAATGACACCACCACACTCCGCATCGTATGAAGACCACATACGAGTTGCTAATCTCATCTTCTCAACGATGCACTATACGGTGGATATATGTGACCGATTTCCATGCTATCTGTGAGATTATCAAGCCAGAGAAAGATGGATCCTCGTTGCACGTAAATATAACACCGGCCCTCTTGATCTGCTTTCATGGCCTAACAAACGAGTCAGTTCCTTTCTGGACATTGCAGACCACGCTAATTCCATCAGTCGCAAGTTAATAGTCGACGAACCTTGGACGCAGGTCTTTCCCGACATACCATTCGTGTCCACACCTAAGACCTACAACATTTTTAGTCGTACAGGATCCGTGCGCTTAACTGTGACTGAGCTTGAAACCTTAACTATGCTGTTCCTTCGTCTGCACTCTAATAAGACAGTCGAACATCCCAGTCAAGATAAAATGGAGGGCATTTCTAACTTTCGCCTGGGATTCTTGACTAATTCAAGAAAACCACTTGCTTGCATGAGATCCCCTATTGAACTCAAAGCCTTCGTGCTCCTCTATAATATTATGGGACGCCTATTCCCTAAATCAATCACATTACCTGTGTCCTTTCGTATTACAACTATCGAATCTAACCAACCACCTCACAGGTTATTTTTAAATAAATCCTCTACTTCCTCCATCATTTACATCACCGGTGGAAGACATACAGGCGGAGACATAACAGTTTCTAACTCCTCTTCTAAATACCAGGCACATATAAATGCTTTTGGCGAAACCTATTCCTTCCTAACACATGATGCCGGAATCGATAAGACTGCTTTTCTCGAACCTGTTACTGGTTTTCTTTGGCTTTGCCAAGCACACCATAATAATAATGAAAATCAGGACACGCGTCGTCTAGTACAAGCACTGGTTCCCTATACTTCTCCTGCTTTTCACGATTCTGTTGTCTTCTACCCTCAGGAAAACCGTCTCGAATTTATCGATAAAATGTTTACTCTAAGTGACATGCATCTGTCTCAAAGCAGATACCTGGACTTTATTACATCAAGCGATAGGAAGATGGGTGCCAAAGTACATTCTATATACACTCCTACTCCCACCATTCGTGGATTTGCTAATATGCTCGTGTACGATCCACGACTCGATCGCATTCGACACTACTCAACTCGCGAATTGGCACGCGCCAATAACTTCACAGCGCACCAAATCAATTTTCTTTTGTCTTTGTCCCCAGACCTATGCTGTGACATAATCGCTAATGCTATTCCGGCTGGAACATATCATACAATTTATAAACATTTGTGTCAGCTTGTCTATGACTTGCGTAAATTAACGCTATCACCATCGTTTGACCCTGATCATGCTTCTCTAACCAAAAACTATAGGTCAACCTTCTTCACAAATATATTCCCAACAGATACATCCTTAATATTACACCAGAGTTCCATTACAATGTTCTACATCTCCAATAAAAAACTCTCATGTTGTGATAATCTTGCTTCTAACCACGAACTTCCATCTTTTCATCTCGATTCAGTAGCTCATGTCTTCCTTTCTAACACCTCATCCGCAGATATATCATCTCCTACTAAAGAAAGACACATTCCTCTTATAACGCCAAGACAGCTCCATGAGAAGCATGCGCCCTTCGATAAGAAAGTTCATGCCAGGGGCACCCTTGCATTTCGAGATGCGCAACAACGAGCTACCAATTTTCACAACATCCACCACTCTAGTGATTCTCAAGCTATAAAAGCTGTTCAGGTTATTGCCAGTCCTGGACACCACCCATCTGACGTACCCTACCGTAAGTTCTGTGTGGATTGTACAATTCATAAAAAACGCTTTCCTCATCCACATCACCTTACCAAGCAACCATCATTCGAAAATTTTTTCAACCTGGTGAAGCCTGGGCATGTGACGGTGGTTACGTATCCGTTCTCTCTGAATGGGGATCCTTTCGACATATCATTGTTTTTAAGTGTCTCATTTCTAAATTTTTGTTAGTGTACTTTTGTCGTAGCACTAATTCCAGCGAATTTTGTAACGCCCTTGAGTTTGTCCGCAATTTTTGCTCTACTTATGTTCATGTACAACTAAAACAAATCTATTGTGATTCCTTTAAACCCTATTTATCTCAGCATGTTACAACCCCCTTCCGTGTGGAACATGGTATTAATATGTCCGCGTTCCCCCCTTACTTACATGTCTTTGATCATGAAGTAGAAGCCGCTGTTGGTCACATAGCCACTGCCGCGTCTACACGACTCCGGCATATGCTTAATGTACCCTATAAAGGTCACCCCCCAACAGATCCGGCACCGCACTACCCGTGGGCTGTTATACATGCCATCCAATCGTATAACCCCCTCCTTAACGTTTCCCTCGAACGTGTTTACAATAAAGTCCTAAGCCCCTAACAAGTTTTGTTAGACCAATGTGATGTTCCCCAACAGGACTACCTCAAACCTTTTGGTTCTGTTTGTTATCTGCATTTGGAACCTAAAGAATTTCATAAATATGAACACCGATGTCGTCCCTACATCTACTTATGTGGTGCTAACGTTATAACTAACTAACTAACTTCAGACCTCTCCCGAGCATGGGAGCCAGGCCGGACCGACAGGAGCCAGTCCGGAATCACGGGCCTGTAGACGAGGGGCGCCGAAAGGTGGGTCGGCGGAGAGTGATCATCAAGCTTGTCGCCATGCGACGAGGAGACCGCGATGTGACTGACAACCAACTCGTCGATAACCTTCCGTCTTCGCCCCCCAGCCATACCCCGTCCCACTGCGAACGTTCCGGCTGCCAACCGGCCCGCCCGGGAGGCGAATAGGTGCCAACCTACGCCGGGAGGGCGGATGCCCTCGCAAGGCTCAGGATTCATGAGGCACCGTCCTCCATCGCAACCGCAGTCAGCGATCAGGGCGATAACGCACCCTCTTATGAACAAGACCGCAAGTCTACAACCGGTTACGCCATCTTTTTGTTCGGTTCTCTCATCACTTGGAAGTCTAAACTACAGCCTATCACAGCTACTTCTACGCATGAGAGTGAACTTATTGCCCTTAATATGTGTGCCGATGATGTGGCCTGGTTACGCAAATTGTTAACGGAAATGGCATTCGCTATAAACCCACAATACTATCTTCGTCAGGCTCCAGGGAAAGATTTGTTACTAGATTATGATGCTCATGACAACCCCCACCCATCGGACATGTCGTTCATACGTAACAGTCCTATACTTTGGGATTCTGCTTCTGCTATACATCTATCAAATAATCCCGACAGTGCGACTAAGGCCAAAGCTATCAGCACACGCTGGTTTCGTATTCGCGATTACGCACAGTTAAAACGTATACGTTTACATCATGTTTCCGGTACTCAAAACATCGCTGACGGATTCACTAAGCCCTTCGGAGCTCCGCTCTTCAGCAGATTCCGCACGTTACTTGGCTTACAACAACCCATAGCTCAGCAAGACGGTTGACCCTTACCCTTCACTATGTCCGAAATGACGTTAAACTAACCCTCATATACAACGGAACCGTGGCTCGCTAAAATGTGAAATGAAATGAAATACGCAATGCGGGGATCTCTATAACATGAACCCCACCAAGAACAAGGATGCTGCGAGCCGACGTTATTCTGTACTGAACCGTGGCCGCGGTGGCGTGTCATCATTATCCTCTCCTTTCAATGCTTTAAATCCAGGCGTTGCTCCAACCAGTTCTCCTAATCGGAGACATCAGACATACCTTTCAGTTGCTCAAGGAAATCAGCCCACGCCCGTGACTCCTAAGTCAACTGTCCAACAACAAACTAAACCGCAAGCAGAAAAGTCCGAGTACTTCCTGCTCAAGCACTGTAAATTCGATGCAATGGCGATGATGTCAGGGAATGTCCTTTCACTTGGCACCCAGGCACCAAACTTTCTACTACCACCACCTAAAGATCCTCAATGTTGGCATCAGTCCATTCAACAGCTGCTTACGGAAGCACAACAAACAAATTGTGTGGACAATATCCAGTTCTTGAGTTCATTGCTATGTGTAAAGGCAAAGCGCATCCGGAACGCCCCTAATATACCGCCCAATGAAGGTATTCGCTTTCATCGATACCCACCCATTAAAGGGGTTGTCAAAGTACATGTGGCGTGTGCCAGGTGCTATAATAAACCAATACGCCGGGTACACCCCTTGTACTCGTTTTATGCACTGAAGATGAGCTTAAAGCGGACAAAATAACTAAAATCATCGAAGATCATCTCAACAAAACAATGCCTCGCATTGTTTTGACGTACCGCGTCCCTTCTTTCTGTTGATTTGTGTCATGTGCAACCTATCACAACATGGGTCAGCGTTAATTCGCAATAATCGACAATCTTTTCATCTTTCATGTTATAATGATCCAGCTGCACACATGAGAGCTATCATTCTCCGCCTTGGAAAGTCCATTGCTATTAACAAGCTGCTCAAAGAGGCGCTCATGAATTGTATGGCGAGTCATAACGTTGATGCTTCTAAAATCATCGTTAACCCTGACGACAATGCTCCTCTCTTGTTACAGCTGCCTTATATCTCGAATGTCAATCTTGAGATTCTTGTAGCGGCTTGGTCATTACTACAGTCAGTTGAGGATAAAACATGTGTAGTGACCAATCCTGATGAGCTACTTAATGTGCTCATTGAACGCTTCGTTAATGATGTATCTCACCAACTTAACGCGACTTCTTCCGAGACGGTACCGCCAATGCTTAATTACTTTCGTCAACTTTCACCTGAGCACCAATCGTCTTTTAAAAACGTGCTAGTCCAGGTTGGCTATCCCTCCCTCTGCTGTAATTGATGCCTTTTCAGATAATACATTATCTGAAGGTGTAACACCAGCACCAGTCGAAACTCCATTCGCCGAGTCCACGCCAGATATATCTAATGACAATGTGGTTGACTCTTTACGCCAGTTAAAAGGAGAGATTCAATCTTTGTCCTCACGTCTCACGAACAGTGAACAGTAATTGATGGCGAAAGATCAACAGCTATCGGTTGCGCTAAAGAACTTAACCCAGGTACAAGAAGCTTACGACAATTTACACGCTCAAGTAACCGAGAATATTAAACATGTCGCGCTTTTAGATAACATACTGTCAAGTCTCCAGGTGCATCAAGATAATGTAATACCAACCTTAGCTGTCTTTGCCCATATAATTTCACGATCGCTCATTTCGTCTATTGGACAGTTTCCTCCAAACACATATGATGAGTCGCAGCAAGCTCTAATCGACGATGCAGCTCATCACTTACATGCCGCTATGTCTGATTCACAGGATCATGTTATCCCGGCATTGGACCTGCATACTTTAACACCGGATGCAGCTATGTCCCTCCTCTCGTCTGTTATGGCACCCCTGGTCACATTAAGTGATGCTATGACTACAAACAATAACGCTAACGACCAATCCTCCGAAGATCATAATTCTTCCTCTCCAGAGTTAAAGGAACTGGAAGATAATAGCGAGGATGAATTGGACCACACATCTGATGTTGTGGACACCGCTTCTTTACGCAATATCACGACACGCCCGATCTCATAAACTAATCTGTCATGCTAACTTCCCATGTCTTGTTGTTGTTTGTTCACTTGTTCGCTGCTCCTATGTACATTACCTAAGTTCCGCCCTCAAGAACGTCTGAAATGCACACACCATTCTTTCACACGTTGAGGGGGTCCAGAGAGCTACACTATTATGTGTACGACACTGGAACTTCTCACTCCTTTCACACCTATCTCCACAAGAGGGTTTCTCTCCGTAAGACGGCTTTCCCTCTTTCCTTCCTTACCCTTCCGCCATTATATCTCAGATTATGAAGAATTAGATCTGCAGTTCACTTCCAACAAGGAGTAGACCTCCAGGTGCGTACCGTCAGGTATGGGGTTGTCTGTTTAATTAATGGAGGCTTCATTCCTCATTGTCAGCGTGAACGCTTCTATGGGACCTAATGTCCTTAAGGAGCTAGGGCCTAAATCCCTACCTTGTGTAGTAGCATGTGACAAGCGGAATGGTCTGTACACGCCTAAGACTGCACGCCGTCTCTACCATGTACCCGGAGAAGGTCAAATCGCTCCACCAACAGCACCAGTCATTCCCTTAAAATTCACACGTACCATTGTGGCTCCTAAACTATTAGATCAACCAAACTAATTTGCAGCTAGCATTTTCCCTACCAGCGCCAATTCCGAAAACGCCTTGCTCTCTAAGTATATGAGGGAGCACAATCTGCCTCCTCACTTTCAGCTGGTCTATTTAGACAGCTGTGCCTCTATTTCGCTGCGTTCGACTATGCGTGTCTCACGCATATTGTCCCCGTCGACAAGCGCAACGCGCCGGTTGTCCAAACTGCCAAAGGTCAACAACAGGTCTCGCACATGATGCTAAATCGAGTAAATGTTTCACTCCTTCCATCTCATCCTGAGATTGGTTATGTGAAACTCGACTACGCCCTTTTTCTGCAGCCGCTTAAAGGCCGTCATCTTTTTACCCTGTCGGTACCTGAATGGAACAAAGCCAACTTGACTATCACGCGATCATGATTTACCAGCCTAGCCTTGTATCCCCTACACTCTTCCTCGCGACAGAAATATGGAACTCAGATCCCTAGCATTTCCGCTGAAACGCTACCATGAGAATAGAGGGAGTCTCTCTCACCATCTTATCTGATGCGGAAACTACCGGAACGTCCTTCGCTTCGCCCTCTCCTACTTAATATGCGTCAGAACACTGAGTTTGTTCGTTAGAACTCAACTCCACCCGCGTGACCAAAATTCTCGACCAGTATTCTTTTCTGTCGAGAATGGACACATTCCCGTAAAACATTCCCGTAAAACCTCTGTCATGTTGTTATGTTCTGGTCTGTCGACCCCTGCATTCCTCTCACAATCCCCTAATGACTTGGTCTTGACCATCAATGTTTAAGTTGCTGTTAAGTCGGATGACACTCTTGCAATAAGAATGCTACGTCGACGTTTCCCGAATACAATAATCTTTCAGTCCTTACTGTCCTTTATTTACCATCTGCACTCCATTTCGGATGCCGAACGGCCAGAATTTTACTGCGATGTCGTCGTTGAGATCACACCTCCATGTACGAACCGTAACATCATCAAACATACCAAGACTTCTGAATTGCCAAGTCTTCTCGACGATCTCTACTTGATAGCATCCTTTCAGTTCTTAAATTACTCACGCCCCTGGTGCTCCTCGCGGAAATGACGCCGCCGCACCGTCACGTGCACCGGGACCATATTTCTATGACGAACTTGATCCACTCAACCAATGACTCCTGCGTCAAAACAAGGTTGGCGGTTGTATGGTTTCGCAAAGTGTGCTCGGAACACTTCCATTCTCCTGAGGTGTTGAAGAGCGCGCACCATCCGGCTTTTGCATGAGCGTCTGACGTGACGACCGATCCTTGGACAGGCCGCTCTTGTTTAAGACGGCCGATAATCTCTCGCGACGTGCGACCAAGCGACTCACAGCCGGCATTCAAGCCGCCACACATCGAGCAAATAAATCCATCGTTTCTTTGCCTGTACCACGGACGTGGAAACAGCACGACGAGCACCTCGCAATGAGGAGCAAGCGACGCACTTCGTTTGAGGGTGCTGCCGCGAACGCTGCGAAAGCCAAGTTGCGCGCTTGAACTAGGGTTGAAAGAAGAATCTTAGCTGCAGGTGCCGGTTCGTTGCGTCGGTGCGGTTGAGCGTGGCAGAAGCCGTTGCGCTCGCCGCAGTCTCCAACTTGGAGTACACAGAGCCTGCATCCGGGAAATCAGACCGTCTCCCACTTGGAGTACACAGAGCCTGCATCCGGGAAATCCGACGGTGTCGTTGCCAAGGTGCGGTGGTTATCATGGACGGCGTACAAAAGCTGGCTGTACCAACGGGAGTTTTCAGCTGAGAGTAATCTAGGCGGGAAAGTGGGGTTGTTGGCTGTTGTGAGGTCGTGCGAGTCGCATCTGAAATCGGACGATGCACTTGAGCGCTCGGTGATCAGAGTCTTAGATGCTCTCAGTGACGCCTAAATCCAAAAACGACCCAACTTTTGATGGTCCACGACGACATGGTCGAGTTGGTGGCGCAAACAAGAACGAGGATGTGCGCATGTCCCATAGTTGGGTTTCCGAAGAAGGTGCCTGCATGGCGACAAGCCTGATGATCATTCTCCGCCGACCCACCTTTCGGCGCCCCTCGTCTACAGACCCGTGATTCCGGACTGGCCCCTGTCGGTCCGGCCTGGCTCCCATGCTCGGGAGAGGTCTGAAGTTCGTTAGTTCGTTAGTTAGTTAGTGCCTGCGGTTGCCAGTTCCCTCGTAGCGAGAAAGGTGTACATCCGGCGACCCGCGTCGTTCACGTGCCGGACCCCATGTGGACCACATACATGTCTCTCATCCAAACCAGCCCGAATGCCAATGCTGGCGTTCCCATCCAGCCCCACAATAAGAGTCTCGTGACGCCCGTTGCAGTTGTAGCGCGGTATCCGAATCATCGTAGAAAGAGGCCCACGCCCCAGTAGAGGCATTACCGACCGGTGCATAGGCACTGACGAGGACGAGCCCGCCATCGTGACCTTTCGCATCTTTCGAAACATGTCGCAACGCCATGAAGCGAGCCGAGGCCCGAATCATTTCTACGCCGATGTCTCGCCATGCCCTCGCCGCCGAAGAGCTGAGAGCCAAGGCCATGGCCTCGGTAGCTTTTGTCTTCAGCAGGAAGCCATGAGCAAACCACAATGTGAGTCCGCCCGCTTCCACCAACGCGATTGATTTCCCGGGAGCCAAGTTTCCTAGTACATGCCCCCCGCATGAATACGCCGCCGCATCATTCATTCATTCCTTCATAATCATTCAAGCCGAGACTACGGTAAAATACTACTATGTCAGAAATCTCACTTAAGAGGTCCGCTGTCACACAAAGGCCCGCGCAGTGTCGGCACACATGTTCTAATGACGAAACTCTTCTTCGAACCGCGTCGTGCTCACGACGCTTCTTCAATCCATCTTCAGGCTGAAGGTTGCGTCGGCAGTCCCCGTTCAGGGCACTTCGACTCGTGTTCGATCTCAGCTGAGATGACACCGACACGCGCGCGTATGATGTTGGAGACAATCTCTCGCGCGACCTCGAGCTTCATCACGACGAGATAGGTACCTGGTAGCGAAAGGTCACCTTTCTTCGGCAAAATACCAAGAAGGCATGGAAACATGGGTACTATTCATTGATTTCGCCAGGGCTTTCGACAGGGTCCCGCGGGAACTACTCTGGCAAGTGCTATCGAAATTCGGCGTTCCAGCGAAACTCTAACGCATCATTATTAGCTCTCCACCGTATACAAGTGAGATTCTCCGTCTCCGGCGCTACCGCCGTGATCGGCTCCATCATCGGCGTTTAAGCCGGGTGGTGTCCTAGGTCCGGTTCTTTTCGTTCTATACAACGCGGCCTTGACCATTTCATGGCGACGTCGTGAAGGTCGGGAACCAGCGTACGTTTTCAAGACGAAGCACGATGATGTACTTATTGGACGTCGCTACAACGCAAAACGCGGCGCCGAGGAAGTCGTACTCGAAGAGTCAGTGTGCGCAGATGATGTGGCGTTCCCGTTTCCCGATCGTCGAGCTGTAAATGAGGCGACGCCCCGTCTCATCCGGCATTTTGCCAGATGGTGTATGGAAGTCTAGACGGGTGACCGCCAAGTAGGAAAAGAGTCGAAATCCGAGATACTGTTTGTCGCCAAGCCATGCATTATCTACAATGACCCGACAACCTACGATAGTGCCGACCTCTCCGACTTAGACATAGGTGACGGCCGTCATATCTCCCCGTGGTGGCGATATTCAAATACTTGGGCTCTATACTCTCACGCAACTGCAGTGACTCTGAGGACGTTGACTCTCGCCTAAAGAAGCCGGCAGCGGCTTTCGGCGCGCTCTGTCACTACGTTTTTATTCCCTCAAAATACGTCTCTGCCCGCGCCAAAAACGAGCTGTCTACGTCGGTCTTATCCTCGCCATCCTCCTTCACGGTGCGGAATCATGATGCCGAACCGAGGTTGTTTACTATCGTCCACGGTGCTTTCACGCAGAACGCGCGCGTGCGATGTGCCGCGTTACACGTCGCCAGACCTGGCAACATCATATCAAAAATTCAACCCCTCGGGCTCCTCGGCCTGGAGACTATCGACATCTACATCTCGCGCCGACAACTTCGCTGGGCAGGCCAAAGTTGCCCGCATGCCCTGTCATCGCCTCCCTCGGAAAATGCTCAACTCCTGGTGCGCCTCTGAACGTCCCCGCGGGTTCGCACATTTCATGTACGGCCGTGCTCTCAACAAGGCACTCCGCGACTTCAATATACCCCCGACGACCTGGTACTCCCTCGCTCAAAACCGTAATTTCTGGCGACAACAAATCAACTCGACCTGTGAGGAAGCTATGACAGTTACCCCTGCACCACGTCCCCATTATAGTTCTCACATCTCCATTTCAGTTCTCACATGGCACCAGGTGCTCGTTCACGATCGAGCCTCTGCTTGACTTCGTGGCGACACCTCCTCGGCTTCAGTTCATTGCTACGTGTTCGGTTCGTTTCGTCTACCATGTCCTCGATCGAAATTAAAGATAGCAAGCTTTCGCAAAACCTTGATGCCTTCAGCGGTGAGCGACATTTTTTTTTTTTTCCACCAATGGACACGTCGTCGCGAACATGATCATCTCTACCGGCGATCACATTATCTCGACCAACGATCCTTGGACTAGCATCTCAGCATCTCGCTCTGCAGAAGCATCTCGCTGCTCTGAAGAAGAATTTCGCGTCAAGCAACAACGTTGATATCCATGAAAACCGCGACATGAACTTCAAGCGAACAACATGACAACCGCGACATGAACTTCACGCGACTTTACAAGCGCATTACCGATGTCTACATGGGCCGTGGGATCGCGTAGCGAACTTCCTCAACAAGTTCATCATCGGAGTATACAAGTTGCTCGGCATTGTACCTATCAAAGGAGTTCAAGTTGCTCGGCATTGTACCTGATCCGACGTACCCTCGAGTGTGTCCTCGCATTTGACTACGTGCATCGTGCTTCAAGCCTTACTGGCTTTGTTTTATCGTCTCGCGTTTCGTACCGATGAATGTGGTTCTACCCTTGAGAAGTTCAACAACAACGATGAATGTGGTTCTACCCTTGAGTAGTTCAACAACAATCAATTTCGATGGCATGCACAACCACTTCCGCCGCGCTATCCGCCGCGTCGTCAACCACGACTTCAGACTCTTCCAACTGACCTACCCTAGACGCTCCCCTTTCCCAACAACCTGGCTCTGCTCGATTCCGACGCACTACCCGATGTCCTTTTGGCGGCTGCAAGGATCACTTTAAGGGGGACTGCCGCAAGTTTCAAAGTTCCTAGCTATTCCACGACAACGCCCTACCCACCATCGCCGTTCTTCTCAACAGCGCAGCACTTCCAATGACTCCAAAACCCAACAACACCAACACAAACCCACCCCACCACTAACAATCCTTTTCTGCTCGCTGCCTACTCCCACCTTGACTGATTCTAGTTCCACTCCGCCGCTTTTCTTAATACCACCATCTATTCCACCCCCTTCACCGCCTTAAACGGCCACACCCACCGTCTCACATACCCTCCCGATACTCTGTCTCATGCCAATCAAGTTAATTCCAAGTCAGCGTGTGTACCGCCGAATGTCTGATGCAAGCACATCAACAACCCCATCCCACGGAAGCCCCTCGTTTTTGTTTTTAGCTCCCATTGCACAGGCGCCTCGTTCTGTATTTTCCGCTATTCGTTGCTCAGCCCCTCGTTCTGTATTTCCCCCTCGTCGTTGCTCCTCTCCTCGTTCTGTCTTTTCACCTCGTCGTTGCTCCCCTCCTCGTTCTGTATTTCGCCTATTCGTTGCTCCACTCCCCGTTGTGCATTTTCAGCTATTCGTTGATCCACTCCTCGTTGTGCTTGTCGGTTTTGGTAAAACCAGTGAATCACGTTCCATCGCACATTTCACCTGCCACAACTAAGCTGTGCCTCTAAATTTTTCGCGTGCGCAGTTTTCGTGCTTCCTATGTGGTTGGATCGCTCATCTTCGGGATCCTGGACAGACGCTTCTTTGCTGTGTGATTTGTGGTTCTCCTTCACGCACTTTTTCGCCGTTTTTCTGACCTTTAAAATTCGGTTTTGCTATCGACGTGAATTCCGTGTTCAGCACCCGCGACGCTATCTGCAAGCTATCTGCAACGTTCTTACGTGCCACAACTGTTTTGCCACTGTCTCCAACTTCTACCGCAGCCTATTCGAGTATGACAAGCGAAGCTCGCCGCTTGCTCCTCCAACGTTGGCCCATATGGCAATTTCGTTCTTGCGACTGCGAAAACGGGCCACTTTCTTATCTGTCACAGCAGGCTGGCATACAGCAGCCTGGTCTACCTGTGTTCGTTCCTTACACCGCTGGCGCGTCCGAAGTCTTCCATCTTCGCGTACAGGACGCGGTCTTGCTCATGGCAACTTGCTCGCGCCACAAAAGCCAAACACCCACGTTCGCATCAAACCTGTTTACGCCTGTTTTGGATTCTGTCGACTCCGACCATCGTCATACCCTGGTCACCATGCAACATATCTGCCCAAAGGCCATGTTCTCATCAGACGTCTGGTACACCGCCATCATATGTACCAGCTTGTGTTTCCGCTATCTTTGCCCCGCTGCGATCCTCAGTGGCAACAATCGTCTAACGCACGTCATCCCAGGCACTTTTGTCGCTATCGTTCTTCAGACCTCGATTTTGCTGACAGTTTCACTTACCCGATTTCCTGCAATGTCAACCACCGAAGGAACTTCAACGTTGTTCTGACTTTCTCGAATCACGCTTCCAAGCTCTCGTCTACCGTTGCCCCATTGTCACCTGTTCTTCCGCTGTTGCCCCCTTGTTCGCTGTTGCCCCCTTGCCCCTTGTTTGATGAGAATGCGCCGGTTTCACTGGGACTGATCACCCCATCACGTGAACCGACCATTCTACGAGCTCGAGAGAAAACAACTGAAAGTGCAAAAGAGAGAAAACAACAGAAAGTGCAAAACAAAGTCGTGCCAAACGGGGCCGACCGCGCAAATCGACCAACGCGCGTTGCAACAACCAACAAACTTTTTTTTTTTACGGGCCATTCTGTTTCATCCTGTCACAATGTTGATACGGGCCATTCTAATGTTGATACGGGCCATTCTGATGTTGATACGGGCCATTCTGATGTTGATACGGGGCCATTCTGATGTTGATACGGGCCATTCTGATGTCGATACGGGCCATTCTGATGTCGATACGGGCATTCTGTATACGGGCCATTCTGATGTTGATACGGGCCATTCTGATGTCGATACGGGCCATCTGTTTCCCCCTGTAACTCTTGTATGTCTCTTCTGTTAGCTTTCATTTGTTAGTTCATTGTGTCTTCCTTCCCCTTTGTTTAGCTAACACCCTTGTTGATCCCCATGCACACGTTTATTACTCTGCTTCTGAAGAAATCTCTCTCGTATTACCTTGACGAAACTACTATTACTTCCATTTACGTGAAGCTTTAGCTCCGACCAATCCTGAGCGTCCTGGCTGGTTGCAAGCCATCGCTAACGAATACAGCTCTCTTGGTCAGCTTGGTTGCTGGGATTGTGCGCCTTCCTTCGACGTTTTCTGGCAACATTTGTACTCTCAAGTGGATCCTCCGCAAGAAGTGTGACTCTGGCCGCTTCAAATCGTACAAGGCTCGCCTCGTTGTCCGCGGTTACACGCAGGTTCACGGCATTGATCATGACACCTACTCACCGGTGCCAACATCGTCACCGGTTGCCAACATCGTCACGATCCGTTTCTTTCTAACCTTGTCGCTGTTCATGACTGGATTTGCACACAGTTGGATGTCAGTCCGCCTTTATTCAAGCTCCCCACTACCCACCGATGGTTCCAAAATCGTTTACAAGCTCCGTCGCTCTTGGTATGGTTGCAAACAGCTTGTCGTATTTAGTGGCTTTATTTGGCACGCTTTCTCGTCAATGACTGTGGCTTCGTCCGCGGATCTGGTGACACTTGCCATTACAAGCTCGTGCTCAATCTACCGTCCTTCTACATCTCTCGTTCTGGTCGTTGATGATCTTCTTGTGGCGCACCCTCGTCATTGCATTGGCCATTACCAAGCCTTTTTCCTCCGTTTCCGCGCTTTCACTGACGTCAATGATCTTGATCTCACCTCTTACGTTGGTCTTGCATCATCACGCGTGCTCGCCCTCGGAGAACCCTCACTCTTGACCAATCCCATGCTATCCGTGAATCCTTACCGAACATCGCTTCATCAACAGTAAACCCGAACTCACTCCCGCTCCCAAAGGTCTTCATCTTTCTGCGGCTGTTTGTCCGGCTCCTGGTTCTCCAGATCACATCTTCATGGCACGCATCCCTTTTCGCCGTATTGTTGGCTGTGTCCTCTTCATCTCCATCATGACTCGCTGATATCACTTGGTCCGTCAATCAGTGTGCGCGTTTTGCACACAATCCTGGTAAACCCACTGGCACGCTTGGCACGCCATCTACTCTACGTTGTCTCAATGGCTCTCACGATCTTGCCCTTGTTCTTGGTCGCGATTCTACCCTTCGTCTCTGTGGTTATTCCGACTCCAGCTGGGCCGACGACCCTGATGACCGCCACTCCACAGCTGTTTTTTGTTTTCTCTGCTGGCTCTATGATCGCCTACTGCTCCCGCTCGCAGTACTTACTTGCTCGCTCTTCTTTTGAAGCTGAATTGCTCGCTCTTTACGCCGCTACTGCTGAGCTCTCTTGGTTTCTCAAACTTTTGTGATGACTTTGATCTCCCTCGTCACACCGTCCCAATGTATGATGATAATAGCACCACCGTCACCCAAGTCCGTCTCCAATGTCTCACACGGCGCACCCGCCATATTGACATTCGCTTTTACAGTACCGCCGAATATCATCGCAACCACATCATTGATCTCAAACACATACCCCGCCTTCACAATCTTAGCGACATTTTCACCCGCAGTACGGAAGCTCCTTCCTTCCTCCGGCTTCGCGCTCTTTACCTCACTTCGTGATCTTCGCCCTGATCTCTGCTGTTTTCTTGCCACAATGCCTCTGTGACGTCTTTCTTCAAGCTTCTCCTCTGTGAGGATCTCACTTACCCCTTTTTCCTTTTCTTTCTTTTTCCAGCACCTGTGTGAGGACCTCACTTACCCCTTTTTCCTTTTCTTTCTTTTCCAGCACCTGTGTGAGGAAGCTATGACAGTTACCCCTGCACCACGTCCCCATTATAGTTCTCACATCTCCATTTCAGTTCTCACACGACCTCAATCCCTCTTTCTACCCCCCGCGTCTCCTCGCCCAGTGACCCAACGTGGCGCTGGGATTAGCCTACGCCCCATGCATTGGGCTGGCCTCTAGTTAGTTCGCAGAACCGCGGCTGTTGGAGCTATGCCCTAGACAACTCACAAATAAACTCGAAGGAAGAGTCGTGGCACCTCGGCGGCATCCACTTTCGCCGCATGCCGGAGAGCTCACCTTGATGAGCACTCAAGTCTCGAACGGAAAGTCAACAAGCATGATGTCGACAAGCATGCGCAAGAGCCATCCTACGATTGCAAGGTCGGCTTATGCCTCAAAGCTTGCGAATTTGACCGTCCGTGTTTGTTGTGCCTTGAGATGAAAGCAAACCAACAAGAGTCGAACCCAGATCAGTTGCGTCATCTATTGTGCTTGTTCTTATCATCGCGGAGCGTCGACGACGGCGGCCCTGCTTTGTCTTGCGTGATACTCCGACGGGAGCACGATACCGCCGCGAGTGGAAACGTAGGGTGTCGTCGTCGCGCCATTCCGGTTCTGGTGGCTGCGTGCTTGCGGCGCCGATCATCACGTGGGCCGGAGATTGGCGAGTCGCGAAGGGTTCTCTAATCACGATGCGGCACCTGTCGTCGTCTTCAGAGCGTCGCGTCCCTCCTTCTTTGGTCGTCGCGGAGCCGAGCCTCCTGCAAAGTTGACCAAAAGCTCAGCGTGATCGCCGGGGCCTTTGGCATCCTCCAGCTTTCCCGAGGCGAAGAACCACTTGATGCGTTGCCGTCGTCGTCGTCGTCGTCGTCGTCGTCGTATATACGCTCCCAGCTCGTCTTCGCATCAATATGGCTGGTGGTCGATGCGTTATCTTTTTTTTTTCTCTCGTTGCCGACACATTTTCGTTGTCGCACTCCCTCTTGGTTGTTTCCTATCCGAAATGGGTGTGCGAGTTCGGAATCGCGGCCACTACAGTTCGGAGCACGTGGGGACTACAGTGGTACGCTCGTAGGATGATGCATCTTCGCAGTGGTGTACGATGATGGATCATCGCGACATCAACACTGGCCTTTTCCGCGTTGACGTCGCCGACTTAAGGATTCGCGGCGTAGTACCCCGTTCGTTCGTTCTCCTTCGTTCGTTCGTTCTCCTTCGTTGGTTCGTTCGCGAGAATCATCATTAATATCTCCTGACGCTGGCCTTATCGCACAAAAAAAACGAGAGTAGAAAGTGTTATTATTATACAGCCAGCGAGAATAGCACGAGACAACGACACGTTGCAAATAAGAGCGTGCACGCGTGGGTGGGCACCCGGTAAAAACGCGGCGCGAAAAGCCCAGCAGGAATAGTAGTGCGACTTTCGAGCTCGCGACAAAAAAAAAAAAGGACTTTGCGCTTGCGCACTTGTTCATTACTATTACACTAGGCTAAAAAAGGTAGGAACGCCGAAAAATTGCGCGCTTGATGCCAAGCAGCCAAGCAGCAGTCGAGGTGGCGCGGAAAGAAAATGGCGAGTCGACGAGGTAAAGGAGTGGGACTTCGTTTCGTTCTTCGCGTTCGTTAAGTCGCGTGGTCCGAACGCAACGAGACCACATCGGCGAGATCGAGGGAGGTCGGAAACTTCTTCCTCCTGGCAGCCGGAAAAAAAATCGTTCCTCTTGGCAGTCGGAAAAAAAATTCGTTCGTCTAGAGGTTGTGGCGGCGGGAGTGGAAATCCCCCGATCCTCCTCCTCCTCGGAAGGCAGCGGCGGCCGAAACGGCCGAAATACCACCGTACTTTTTCTTGTCGTCGCGCACAGAGAAGAGGCCGGGGGAAGCATTAGCGTCGTCGTCGTCGTCGTCGCCACCACCACCACCACCACCACCACCACCACCACAGATACCTTGAACCCGGACGGGGTTGCCGGCCCAGAGCTTGTGCGGTTCGGAGATGAGGCCGGCGAAGACGACCGACCGGCCGACGTTGTTGAAGGTCGTGCCGGGCGGGAGATTCGAGCCCGGGAGGACCTGGGTCTGCCAGGCGTCGGGGGCGTTGCAGCCGTCGGCGGCCGAGGTCCGGCGAAAGCGGAGGCTCATGTTGGAGAAGTCGTGGCCGTATATGTGGGCGCCGAATTTGACGTCGTCGCCAAACTCGAGGACGTCGGCTTCGGGAAAGGCCTGGGTAATTTCTGGTTCGGGGTAGAGGCGGGCGTTCTTGCCGAGCTTTGCGCCGAGGGCCGTGGCGTAGGCGTTGACGTACTCCCAGAGGAAGCGGACTCCCTTGGGGATTGCTGGGATGCGTCCAAACTGGATTGTGACGCACCAGGCGACGTGTCTGCGTCCGCGGAGAGGAAAGTGCGTGCCGTCGTCCTCGACCTTGCCCATGAGGGCCCACTTGACGGCGACGTGGGCGAGGGCGCGGAAGGGTATGACCGAATGGAGGGAAATGGTGAAGAGGACGAGGACGAAGAGGGCGAATTGGAGCGCGTTGGCGACGAGGAGCCAGGCGCCGAGTTCGGGGCTGAGCATGCGAGACACGGCTCGGACTCGCGCGTCGTCGTCGCGCGGGGCAAAGCCGTAGCGTCTGGCCGTCTCGAGGCCCGTGAGCAAGAGGCACCACGAGGGGAGGATGGCGACGATTCTGATGAAGATCGACTGGAAGAAGAAGAGGATCGTCGAGTAGAAAACCCACCACGTCTCGCGGCCGGCAAAGGCGTCGAGAGGTTTCGGGCGCCAGGCCAAGGTGAGGGTCCGTTCGCCGTCGCCGATCGCGATGCGGCCCGAGGAGGCGTGGGTGTGCTCGCCGACGACGGCGCACGAGCCCGTCGCGGCGCCGTCCTCGATGGTGGTTCCGGGCATTACGACGGTGAGGGGTCCGACGAAGCAGCCGCGTCCGATCTCGACGGGCTTGAGGCGGACGATGCCGCGGCGCAAGTCGACGTCGGCCGTCGTGATCGCCGTTCGCGCGGCGAGGTACGAGCCGCGGCCGACTTGGACGAGGTCCATGAGGCCGTGGTTCGTGATTTGCTCCGAGAGGATGACGCCGCCTCCGTTGATTTTCATTCCGACGCAGCGCCAGATCCAGTTCATGCCGCCCGAATACAACAGAAGCGTCGAAAAAAAGGTGTCGGCGAGGTGTGACCAGCGATCGACGAGGGTATGAGCGAGGACAAAGCTCTGGGTGAGGCGGACCTGGGGTCCGAGGTCGCGCGCGCCGCGGGGTCCGTAGAGGACGAGGCGCGCGACACGCGCCACGACGAGGACGCCGATGGGCGTCACCGTGAGCGACCCGATGATGAGGCCAACGTGGAGGACCATGAGCGCCAGGGGTCCGAGGGCGTGGGTCGCGATGGCGAGGCGCATGAGGACCGTGAGGCCGAAGACGGCGACCCACAGACACGCCGGCAGGAGAATCAGGTAGCTCACGACGGGGACGAACGAGTACAAGAGGTACTGGTCGCCGTACGTGTTGTGGGCGACGCGAATTCTCGTGTCGGTGGCGCCCGCGGGGACCTTTGCACCGGCGGGGAGCACCACGTTTCCCGAGAGCGCGTAGCCGCCGGGGGGCACGAAGCCCATGGTCCCGGCGCCGGCGCAGACGACGGCGTCGTCCGAGACGTGGGCGCCGTGGCGGACTTCGGCGACGACGCCCACGCGCGCGCGCTTTCCGATGCGGACGTGGCCGTGCGTGACGACGCAGGTCGACGTCAGCGTGACCGGGTGGACGCGCGCGCCCGTGTCCAACACGGCTCCGTCGCCGACGAAGAGCAGGTCGAAGCCCGCGTAGTCGGGGATCGGGCACTGGCTCATCGAGACGCGGCGGCCGATTTTGGCGCCGAGAAGACGCAAAAAGTGGGCTATCACAAAGCTCGGGAGCCAGTCGTCGGGGGCGCTCCACAGCTTGTAAAAAGAACAGCTGACCGCGTTGAGAAAGAGGGCCGATCGCCAGCCGGCCGTCGAGGCCCAGATCGGAAAGACGCCCGCGCGATATCTCCCGACGATGAGCCACTTCGAGACGACGATCGCGACGTGGCACCCGATCGACCAGACGAACAAGTACCAGACGAGGGTCGAACACAGCTCGGCGCAGAAGCGCGCCCACCAGGCGCACGAGACGTCGGGGAACGGCGACGACGTCGCGTCGAGCGAGCCGTCGTGCCGCATCCAGTCATCCGGGATGCCGGGGTACGCTGCCGTCGGCCTCGGGAGCATCAGCTGGACCCATTCGCACGAGCGGTAGTCCTGGAGCGCGTGGATGAGTGCGATCTTGGGCCTCAGCTTGAACCGGAGCGGGACGGCCAGCTCGATCCACGCGACCGGCAACATGCCCCAGAGCAAGAGCTGCGTGCCGACGACGTGGGCGAGGATGGTAAAGTACACGCGGTACGCGAGGCTCGGTTCCTTGAGCTCGCACGCGGCCGCGACGGGCGCGATGCCCTTCTCCAGCTGGTCCTCTTTCGTGGCGGCGGCGGCGGCGGCGGCGGGCATCCTCGCCTCGACCGACGGGGCCGACGACGGAATTTGTGGCCCTCGGGATGAAGCAGCAGCCTTTGCCGCCGCCGCACGAGGTGGCGGCGGCGACGGCTTCGCTCTTCTCGAAGAAGAAGATGTCGTAGAAGAAGTACGCGAGGGCGGCGCGTCGACCATGTCGGCGATGTCTGCCAAGGAGGACGCGCGGAGGACGTCAACGACGCCGAGCGAGGCGCCCGAGGCCGCGTTGAGGTCGCGGACGATGGCCATCACCTCGAGCGAATCCAAGGCGAGGGTGGCGAGGAGGGTCGCGGGCTCGAGGTTATCGGTGGTGCGCGCGTGCCTCTCGACGACTTTCACCACGTCGTCCGCCGAGAAGGCCTTCGCCGCCGCGGCCGCCGTCAGCCTCGTCGCCTCGACCTCGAGGCGGGGGCATGCCGCGACGAGGTCGCCGATCGTCGCGGCCGACAGGAGGTCGACGACGCCGAACGAGGCGCCCGTCGCCGCGTTGAGGTCGCGGACGATGGCCATCACCTCCAGCGAATCCAACGCGAGGGTCGCGAGGGGCGTCGCCGCCGAGAGGGACGCCGCCGAATCCGAGACGTGGGCGGCCACGATCCGCACAACCTCGGCTTCGACGCTCGCCGCCGCGCGCTTCTTCCTGGCAACGACGGCGCACGACTTGTTTTGGTCCGCGCGAGGGAGGATGCCGCCGACCGCGCGTCGCAGGAGGGGCGAGGCGCGCGCCGCCCTGGCCAGCATGTCCCAGTCGAAGCGCGTCACCGCGAGCGCGCGGGTCGTCGCCGTCGCCGCCCCGAGGGCGCGGTCGAGGTAGTCCGCCGCCGCGGCCGGGTCGAGAGGGACGTAGGGGGCCTGCTCCGAGGCGACGAGGTTGGCGGCGGCCGCCATGCCGTGGCCGGCCCACGGCCCCCACTGGACCGAGAGGACGCCGCGGCGGCGGCGCGCGCGGTCGGCCACAAAGGCGTCGAGGGCCGCGTTGGCCGCGCCGTAGTCCGTCTGGCCCGCGTTTCCGAGAAGGGCCGTCGTCGACGAAAAGTAGAGCTCAAAGCCGAGGGGCTCGTTCGCGCGCGCGGCGTCGAGGGCGGCCGCGAGGCGCATCGCTCCCAAAACCTTGGGCGCGAGCGCCCCTTCGAGGGTCTGGGCCGTGCGCGACGCCAGCGCGCCGTCGTTGGCCACGCCCGCGGCGTGCACGAGGCCCGCGAGACTCGCTCCGCGGGCCGCGGCGAACCTCTCGACCGCTCGCGCGTCGGCCAGGTCGAGCCTCGCGATCTCGACGGTCGCGCGGCCCTCGAGGGCCGCGCGGTCGAGGGCCTCGCGCAGCGGCGCGTCGGCCGGGCGCGCTCGGCCCGACCGCGATATCAACACGATTCGCGTCGCGCCGCGGCGGACGAGGTATTCGGCCGTCACGAGGCCGAGGGCGCCCGTGCCCCCCGTCACGGCCACCGCGCCGCGCGCCGCGAGGCGCTCGGCCGCCTGGCGCCGGGGCGGCGCGTCGACGCTCACGATGCGCCGCACCCGCGCCTCGCGGCCCGCGACCTGCACGTCGTCGTCGGCGAGCTGCGCGAGCGCCTCGGCCGCTTTGGGGGGGAGGCGGTCGACCTCGAGCACGCGAACGGCCACGTGCGGCGCGCACAGCTCGGCCTCGCGGCGCGCCGACCGCGCGAGACCCGCCAGCGCGCCTCCCAGGGGCGTGGCCCCCGTCGCGACCACCACGCGCTTGGGGGCGCGCGCGGCGGGCGCGCCGAGCGCCGCGCGCAGCGCTGCCTGGAGCTCGACGATCGGCTGGGTCGCGAGGTCCGGGGCCGCCGCCGCCGCCGCGCGTTTCGTAGTACTCGTCGTCGTCGTCCCGCCGCCGCCGGACCCGAGCAGGGGCGTCTTCTCGTCGGCCGACCGCTTCTGCTGCTGCTGCTGCTGCTGCTGGGGGGCGGCGGCCCTCCTTTCCGCCGCCGCGGCCGCGGACGACGATGACGACGACGCGGACAAGCCGGCGGCGAAGAAGACGGCGTCCCAGGCCTGGGCCGTCGTGCTGGCCGCCGCCGCCAGCGGGAGCTCGGTGACGACGCTCGCCGTGCGCAGCCACCGCGCCGCCTCGCGCGCCTCGGCGCTGCCGTCGCGCAACAGCAGCACGTGCGACCAGGTGCCGCGGTGCTCGGGCTTGGGCGCGGGCGCCCACGCGGCCGCGAAGGCGACGCCGTCCGCGGCCCCCGGGGGATCGTGATGATGACTCGGCTCCTCCTCGTCGTCGTCGTGCTCCTCCTCCTCCTCCTCCTCGAAGAACCAGCAGGGTTCGGGGGACACGAAGGACGTGGGAGGCAAGGCAAGGCACGCGCGGCAGTCCGTTAAAGCCGTCGTCGCGGGAAGGTCGCAGCCAGCTCCGTAGAGGGCCGACGCGGTTGCGCTGAGCGCGTCGACCTCGGCGCCGCGGTGCTTGGGTCCGCGGAGGGTTCCCAGGGCCGTCGCCGCCGTCCGGGCGACGTCGGCGACGTGGGGCGTGAGGTGCGGCGAGGGTCCGACCTCGACGACGACCGCGGGACGACCTCCTCCCTCGAGGGTCGCGAGCATCGTCGCGACGGCGCCCGCGAACCGGACGGTGCCGCGGGCCTGCGCGCACCAGTAGCTCGCGTCGGGCGGCGTCTCGAGGCGGCGGCTGTCGAGCGTCGAGAAGACGGGACATTCTGGCGGTGGTATTTTGGCAGGGACGCCGGCGACGTCTCGGAGCACGGGCAGACACGCGTCGACGCAACACGAGTGGAAGCCCGTGGAAACGTCGAGGCGTTTCGTCTTGTAGGCCGGCGCCAGCTTCTCGAGCACCGCCTCGAGGGCCACCTCGGGACCGGAAATCGTGCAGCCGAGGCTCGAGTTGTCAGCGGCGAGCTGGACCCCGCCCTCGAGCGCCGGCACCACGGCGCTTGCGGGGGCCCGCACGGCTGCCATCCCGCCGCTCGCGTCGAGGCTCGCCATGGCCGCGCCGCGCCCGCACACGAGCTCCGCCGCCGACGCCAGCGGTAAACTTCCCGCCACCGTCATGGCCGCGATCTCGCCGAGCGAGTGCCCGCACACGGCCGCGGGCTTGAGGCCGAGGGTGGCCTCGAGGGTCCTGGCCAGCGCCACCTCGAACGCGAACAGCGCGGGCTGGCCGACGGCCGCGTCCTCCAGGAGCTGGCGCGCTCCGGGGTCGTCGCCCAGCACGGCCAGATCGAGGCGCTCGCGACCCCCCAGGTGCGGCGCGAGGTGCGCCGCGCACTCGTCGAAGGCCGTCTTGAAGGCGGGGATGCGGTCGTAGAGCTGGCGGCCCATACCCGGGTAGGCGGCGCCCTGCCCCGTGAACACCAGGGCCACCTTGGGCGGCGGCGGCGCCGCCGCCGCCGCCGCTCCGGCGGGAGGCGACGTCTTGGCGGCGGCGGCGGCGGCGGCGATGTCGTCGAGGCGCGCGGCGAGATCGCGCGGCCCGTCGCCCGCCGCGACGAGCGCGGCCGCGCGGAAGGGCCGGCTCTTGGCGTCGGCGAGGCCGAGCCGCGCGCACGCCGCTTCCGCGATGGTGCCGACGTCGCGATTCTCGTCGTCGTTGCGCGCCCACTTGGCGAGACGTGCGGCCGTCGCCTCGAGGGCCGCGCCCGAGTGCGCCGCCAGCGGCACCCACGCGCCACCAGAACCCCGCTTCGTCGCAGCCCCCTCTTCTTTCCCTCGGCCACCACCACACCGTCGGAGGGACACGTGGCCGAGGGCGCCGCCAAAACCAAAGCTGCTGACGCCGACGGCCGCGGCGGGGTCGGCGCTCAGGGGCTCGGCGGCCGCGAGGACCGCGAGCTCGAGGCGTTCCCAGGGGACGTGGGCGTTGGGCGTCTTAAAGTGGAGCGAGCGGGGCGCTTGGTTCTCGGGGCGCCAGAGGACGAGGGCAGCCTTTATCAGGCCGGCGAGGCCCGAGGCGCCCTCGAGGTGACCGATGTTCGTTTTTATCGAGGCGCACCGGAGGACCGAGCCGGACGGCCCCAGACGCGCGGCCCCGAGCGCGCCCAGCTCGATCGGATCGCCGAGCCGCGTGCCGGTTCCGTGCGCCTCGACCAGCGAAACGCGCGACCGGTCGTCGGCGCCGCAGTAGGCCGCCGCCAGCACCGCCGCCTGGGCCGCCGGGTTGGGGGCCGTGAGCCCGTTCGACCGGCCGTCCTGGCCCACGCCGACCCCCGCGATCGCGGCCGTCGCCTCGAGTCGCGTCTTCTTTTCGAGCACGACGGCGCCGACGCCCTCGCCGCGCACGTAGCCGTCGGCCGCGTCGTCGCCGAAGCGGCACCGATTGGTGGGGCTGAGCATGCCGGCGGCAACAAATGCGCACGTCCAGTACGGCTGGAACTGGAGGTTCGCGGCGGCGACCAGGGCCGCGTCGCACTCGTCGGCCGCGAGGGCGTGGCGGGCGACCGAGACGCACGTCAGCGAGCTCGAGCAGGCCGTGTTGAGGGCGACGCTGGGGCCGCGGAGGTCCATCAGGTACGAGACGCGGTTCGGGCCCACGCACGAGTGCCAGCCCGTGCCGCAGTAGGCGTCGATCGTCGCGCCGTTTTGCGCGGCCGCGCGCTGGTGGAGCGCGGCGTAGTCCGACGTCTCGATCGCCGCGAATACCCCCACCGGCTGCTCGGCGCCGCTCGCGGGCGCGACGGGCGTCGAGCGCCGGCCCGATCGTTCGAGCGCCTCGGCGCACGTCTCGAGGAGGAGTCGTTGCTGGGGGTCCATGGCCGTCGCCTCGGCCTTGGAGATGCCAAACGCGGCCCGATCGAAGCCCTTGACGACCTCGGCCGAGAGGTAGGCCGCGCCGCGGCCCGTGTGAGGCCGGTTCGCGGGCGGCTCGTCCATCACGCAGTCCAGCCCCGCGAGCAGATTGTGCCAGAGGTCCTCGGGGACCGCGGCGCCGCCAGGGAAGCGGCACGCCATGCCGGCGACAAACGTCTCGCGGTCCCGCGGCGGGGGAATCGCCGCGGGCGTCTGGGGGGAGACGACGGCCGCCGCCGCCGCCGCATCGTCGACGCCGCCGGCGAGGTGCGCGCAGACGCCCTTTATGGAGACGTGCTCGAAAACCACCGTGGGCGAGACGTCCTCGTCGAGCGCGTCGCTCAAAAACGCCGCGAGCTCGACCGAATGGACCGAGGTCATACCTATTGCGGAAACGGGCGCCTCGACGTCGATGGGCGGCCGAGCCCCCGTCATCTCCGTCACCTTGAGACACACCGCCTGGAGGAGCTCGGCGAAGGTCATCGACGCGCGCCTCTCCTCCGCCGACGACGCCGAGAGGCGCTGGCAAAGCCCGCGCACCGAGACGCACTCGAAGAGCAACGTCGGCGAGACGTCGACGTCGAGAGCTTCGGTTAATCGTCCGGCGAGGTCGACCACGTGGACCGACGAGAGACCCAGCGCCGCGAGCGGCGCCTCGGGGTCGATCGTCTTCTTGGGGGCTACCGACGACGACGACGACGACGACGACGTCTCGAGGAGCGTCGCGACGAGCGAGAGGACGTACGGTTCCAAGGGCTCCTTGGCGTCGCGCTGCGCGGGCAGCTCGTCCTCGGGGCCGAGGTTGGCGAGGGCGGCGGCCAAAGGGTGCGGCCCTAATCCGAGGTCGCGACGACGCTTGGCGTAGACGCTCCAGTCGGCCGGCAAGACAGCCGCGTGCGAGCGCCGGGCTGCTGTGGTCGAGAGCGCCGCCAAGGCGGCGAAGCCCGAGTCGAGCGGCACGAACCGCATCCCCGAGGCTTTGACCTGCGCCTCGAAGCCGGCGCCAAATCGATGGGCCATGCCAGCGTCCGCCCACGTGCCCCAGCTCACCGCCAGGACGCCGCCGCCGCCCCCCGCCGCGGAGGCGAGCCCGTCCTGGAACGCGTTCGCCGCGCCGTAGTGCGTCAGCTCGCGCGCCCCGAGCAACCCGTAAATCGACGAAAACAACACGAGCCGCTGCGCGTTGTGCTGCTTGGCGGCCTCGTAGAGCGCGACGCTTCCGGCGACCTTGGGCGCCAGCACCTTTTCGAATCGCTCCCACGTGAGCGTCTGGGCCGCCCCGTCGTCCACCACGCCCGCGAGGTGCCAGACGCTCAACGACGGGGCTCGCGATCTCGCCACGAGAGCCGCGGCCTGCTCGGCGTCACCGACGTCGGCACGCTCGACGCGGATGGTCGCGCCTGTCTCCTCTGCCAACTCCCTCAACCGCTTCTCGACGGCCGGCGAGGGTGCGCGTCGCGCCGCGACCACCAAGCGCGTCGTCGCCCTTCCAGCCCTCGCGAGCCGCTGAACCCACTCGAGCCCCAGGCCGCCCGTGCCTCCCGTCACGACGTGCGTGCCGCCAGCGAGCTCCGGAGTCACCGCCATCGTGCTCATCGCGTCGCGGGGAACGCGCGCGAGCGCGGGTACGTATCGTGACCGGCGACGCCACGCCACTTCCTGCAGCTCGCTGTGCGCCTCGCGCCACAGGACGTCCGCGGCGGCGGCGTCGTCGTCTTCTTCGGGACACAAGTCGACAACCTTCAGGCGGAGCCTCGGGCTCTCGGCCGCCGCCGACCGACAAAATCCCCAGCATGCCGCGCCGGCCGGCGACTTCGCGTCCGTCGACGACACGCCGACCCCGCCCCGCGTCGCCAACACCACCGCCTGCTGCGGCCGCTCCTTACCAATCACCTGCACGAGCGCGAGAATTTGTCGCAACGTGCTCGCGGTGCGCGCCGCCAGATCCTCGGCATCGATCGGCGCCGCGTCGCACAGCACGATTGCGCCGCACATGCTTGATCGCATTTCGGCAACCGCCGCGCCGATCGTCGCCCGCGACGCCTCGAGCGTCGCGCTCGAGCTCAGCTGCACGACGCTCGCCGTCGCGCGCTGCGCCGACACGTGTCGCGACACAGCGCGCGCGCAATCGCGCGTCCTCTCGCAGCACACGACGAGCCACGAAATGACCCCCCCGCCAGTCGTCGTCGTCGTCGTCGTCGTCGTCGTCGTCTCGCGGTTTATGTGAGGCAGGGGCGGCGCGGGCCGCCACTCGACGCCGTACACGTGGTCGACGAGGTCGTCGTTCGTCGGCAGCGCCTTGGGGGTGCTTCTTGTTGTCGTCGCCGTCCTTTGCGGCGTTTGAGCAGCAGCAGCTCGGCGACGCTCGCGGCGCGCCTCGAGATCTGCAATATCCTTCTTCTTGAGCTGCGCCTTGGCCACCTTTCCCGACCCCGTCATGGGAAGCGCGTCGACCAAGTCGACGAGCGTGGGAACCTTGAAGTCGGCGAGGTGGGCCGCCGCGTGCTTGCGCAACGCAGAAACCGTGAGCGCGTCGTCCTTGCGCACGACGACTGCCTTGACGCGCTCCCCCAGGGCGTCGTCGGGCAAGCCGTAGACGCAGGCGTGCTTGACGCCCGGATGATCGTGCAGGACGCGCTCGACTTCGACGCAATAAACGTTCTCCGAACCGACGAGGATCATGTCCTTGGCGCGGTCGGTGATGGTAAGGTAGCCGTGTTCGTTGAGCTCGGCGAGGTCGCCCGTGCGGAACCAGCCCGCCGGCGTGATGGCCTCGCTCGTGGCCTTTGGGTTGTTGTGGTAGCCCCCAAAGAGCGTCGGTCCGCGGATCCAGACCTCGCCGACGTCGCGCGAGCCCGGCCGCACGTCCACGTCGTCCTTGACGACGCGAACCTCAAGGAGACCAAAGGGACGGCCCGAGGTGCACACGAGGTCGACGAGAGTCTTGGCGTCGAGGCGGCGGCGCGTCGCCGGATCCAACAGAGACATGGAGATCTTGCCGCAGCACTCGGTCATGCCGTACGACAAGAAGAACTCGCAATCAAAGCGGCGAAGCGCGTTGCGCACCGTCGCCTTGGAAAGCGGGGCGCCTCCGCAAGATAGGAGTTCCAGGGAGCCTAGGTCGTCAGATCGGGCCGTCGTTGCGGGGTCCGCCAACAACAAGGTGATCATGGTGCTCGCGACGTTGGTGACCGTGATGCCAAACTTGGCCACGGCGTCGACGACGGCCGAGGCCGAGAACGCGGGAATCGTCACGTGGGACCCGCCGACCCACGTGATGGCGAAAATGGCGTAGGCATCGACGAGGTGGAACATGGGGGCGGCGTGCAGCCAGACGTCGCCGGGCGAGAGCCGGTGCTCGACCATGCATCCGAGCGCGTGAAGCACCACGTTGCGCCTCGACAAGACGACGCCTTTCGGCCGTCCCGAAGTCCCCGACGTGTAGTACATCTCGGCGCCAGCCAGGTCGTCGTCGCTGCCTATTATCGAGAATCGGGCGGCGACCGCCCAGGTCGTCGCGATCCGCTCGTACTCGTCTTGGGCCACCATTTTCAAAGCCTCCGCGGGCCGCTTCTTCTGGTCGCCCGTCCACGCGACGCGGCGCACCTGGTTGTTTCTTGTCGCCAACGAGGTCACCACGAGACTACCGTAGGCCGTGTCGGCGATGAGGAGCTCGCAGGCTGCTCCATCAAGCACGTAGGCCGTCTCGTCGGGCGAGAGGCGATAGTTGCAATTGAGAACGACGCAGCCGGCCCATCCGACGACGCCAAAGTGGGCCTCGATCGCCGCCGCGCAGTTGGGCGTCATGATGCCGATGCGCGCACTCGGCGCTCTTACCGCGCCACCCTGGGGATCGCGAACCCAGGACCCCACGCGGCGCGCCCGCTCGGCGAGCTCGGCGTACGAATACGAGACGCGTCGACCCTCGTCGCTTATCGTTTTCTTTCCCAATGGTCGAACCGTCTCGAGGGCGTGCTTCAACGGTTCCCAAATGTCGCACGGCTTCTCGTTGCGCTGCCGCGCGGCGAGCTCGAGGGCGGCGAACCTCGTGTCCCCCGCTCTTAAGCGCGGCTTTTCTTCTTCTTCTTCGTCGTCGTCGTCCTCCATTGTGCTGTCTACCCACTTGAGCGCCTGGGCCGAAATGGCCGAGACCATGCGCGGTTTGCGTTGTGAGGAGACCGGCGCCGCTGCTTGCTTTGGGGTCGCCCACTTAGAGGCCTGGGCGGCGGCACCGAGCATGATGATGATGACGACGCCAGAAAATTGGACTACTGGAATCGATCGGGCCAAGTGACGTCAAATCGCGTTTCTTGACGTATTCGAGCCTTTCGACACTGACTCCCTAAGAGCCGTTGGGGCGTCGGTCCTCCGAAGAAACTGGTCAGACTTTCGTTGAGGAAATTGATGTTGGGACACAAAGACCGGGGGGGCCTTTTGTTGTCTTCCTAAACCACTATACCTTCTTCGCCCCCCGAAAGCCGTCGAACCCGCATCTCCGATTCGAACCGATGACGCGGTTCTTCAAGAGGGGCGATGGGTGTTGATGCGGTTGTTGGGCGTGCTGTCCGGGTTCCTGGACGTGCTGGCGCGGTGGCTCGCCGTGCACCGGTCCCTGGACGACCAGCAGCGGATGTGGGGGGCGGCCGTGAGCGGACAGCAGGTGGCGTGGCAGAGCGTCGAGCGCGAGGTCGCCGAAGTATCGGCGACGCTGCGGGACTCCCAGGGCGTGACGGACGCCGAGTGGGAGGCGTGCCTGCCGCAGGTGACGAGCCTGCTCTTGGACCTCGCGCCGCGCGTGCCCTGGGTGCGTCGTCACACAGCCGTCGCGTTCGACGCGGAGAATCACGAGTACTTTGCCTACTCGGCCTACGCGGCCGGCGGCGGCGGCGAATCTGGGCCGAGCGAGGCGCTGACGCGGCAGCTCCGCGACGCCCTCGTCGAGCGGTGCTCGCGGTCCTCGCAGCTCGGGCTCCAGGCCTGCTGGTTGCTGCAAGATTCGCTCGCGACGAGATACTCTGAGTTCGGGGTCCAGCTGGTTCGCGACTGCTGGCGCGCGACGGCGAACACCGGGGCGCGCGAGTCGGCGGCCCTCGTGGCCTCGCTAGTCCGCGTCTCGGAGGCCCTCGCCAAGGTCGATAGGTCCAAGAGGCGCGACAGGGGGAGGCTCGTGCCGCTGTTGGAGGCGATGAATGCCTGGCTGCTCCCGAGGGCGCACAGGGGAGGCGTCAGGGTGCCCCTGTGCCCCCTCTCCGGCGACAAGCAGCTCCGGATCCTGAGGCTCGATATTCCGAGCTGCGAGGTGATGCCCTCGCGCGCGCGGGCACCGACGATCCTGTACTGCGAGGCCGTAGAAGTCGCCGAAGTCGACGACGTCTACAGGCGCGAGGCCGACGCCGACGTCGCGTTCAACGACCACGGCGCCGGGGACGTCGACGTCGGGGACGTCGATGCGGCGCGCGCGGGATCCCCAAAGGGCCGCCGCGTCGTGAACGCCGTCTTCGCCCCCGCCATCTGGGAACAACGCCAGGCGGCCCTCCGGACGCAGTCCCAGTACGGCCACGTGCCCGGGTGGCGCCTGGCGAGTTTCCTCGTCAAGGCCGACGACGAACTCCGACGCGAGCAGCTCGCCATGCAGTTCGTGCGCCTCGTGAGAGAAATCTTGAGCGATGCGGGCGTCGGGTGGCTGCGGCCCTACGCCGTCGTGTGCGCGGGCACGAGAGCGGGCCTCGTAGAAACCCTCGCAGACGCGAAAAGCCTCACCCACGTCAAGCAACACCTCGCGACCATCGACGGCACCGTTTCGCTCGCGAGATACTTTGATTTGGTCTACGAGGACCGACGAGACGAGGCGGCCCTCAACTTTGCCAAATCCCTCGCGTCCTATTCCCTCGTCTGCTACCTGCTGGACGTCAAGGACAGGCATAACGGAAACATTCTCCTCGACAGGCAGGGCCACGTCATCCACATCGACTTTGGCTACATGCTCGGTCTCTCCCCCGGAGGCATCAACTTCGAGTCGGCACCATTCAAGCTCACGCAGGAATACGTCGACGTCATGGGCGGCGTCGGCAGTCCCGCGTGGCACGCCTTCGTTTCTACCTTCGCGTCCGGTCTTCACGCGCTCCGCGCCAACCTCGCCAGGCTACAGACCCTCCTTCTTCTCTCGTTCGAAGGCGACCGCAAGGTCCACGACCTCACGCGGTCCCTCGCCCTTCGTTTCCGCGGCCTCCTCGAGCAACCCGACTTCTCCGCGGCGGTAACGACCTCCATGGCCCTCATCCAGCAGGCGCTCAACTCGGAGCGCACAAAGCAATACGACTGGTATCAGTGGAAGACCAACGGCATCCTCATGTAGTAGTCGGAGGATTACTATGTAACTCCGCCTCTTCGAGGCGTCAGGCGCGGCGTTTGTAAAATTAAAACTACGCGCCCCCTTGTTCTACCAAATGGGGTTTCTTCTTTCTCGAGGAAGATGATGTTGCCGCTGTTTCGGCCGCAATGTGTCCAAAAGTTGGTGTATTTGAACGTGGAGCGAAGCTCTCGCCCAGTTCTTTAAGAGCCCGAAGTTGCCGCAAAAAACTTCGCGCCGCCCGGACGTTTTTTCCACACCCGGTCGAACGGAAACTAAAAAAAAAACGCGCCCATTTTCCCAAAAATAAAACAGAGCTCTGGCCATCTTTCCCAAAAATAAAACAGAGCTCTGGCCATCCATATGCTGGGGGGCAGCACGCCGCTGTGCACGCGTCATCACTCAAACAAACGAAGGTTTTGAAATTCGAGGATCCAGTCTATCCACGCCCGTGGCTACCACTCGGGTTATACCTCTCGAGGTTTTGGGCCCTGCGTCACCGCACGCCAGTTGGCAACTTGACGATCTCGTCGCAATCTCGCCACCATGCCCCGGGACCTTCTATTCGAGCAACTAATAAATCTCTCTCGTGATTCTCGACACCGACCTGGTCGAGTTCGCAGTTTTGAAGTAGATAGATCACCACGACGTGCGTCGCGATGCGCTTCTCGACGACGACCTCGAGCGCCGCCCACGACAATGCCGCTCCCACGAACATCTCCTTCCCATGCACCATCCTCCTCAGCAACGCTCATTTCGCTTCCAACGACATTTCGTTATCCAATCGCTATTGAGCAATACTCTGGCGCTTATATCGATCAACACGAGCACTACTTTCGTGTCGGTCAGCTCCAACATAAATTTCGGTCGACGCCAACGTCCCAAGGACGGAAGGAACACAAGACGACGTCGTCGTGGGGGGGGCACTAGCTAATAAGGCGTTGCTTACGAAAAGAACGAGGTACTGCGCGCCGCGAGCTTCGCCCGTCCTCCACTTGAACCGCGCCTGCCCTGCGCACCAAAGTCGGGCGGATGAGCCGATCGCCGCAGGGTGTACGGGGTGCTGACGAAGAAGAAAAAGCACAGGAGAAAACAGTGTTAGGTAGACTGCGCTATCATTATGAGAGAAAAAAGACCAGGCCGAAAATTAATTCTCGACGAAGCAAGCTCATAACTGGAGGGTCGCAACAACGCACCAACACTGGCAGCCTCGTATGTGCTGCGAAGCAAAAGCCGCACGACCACTCAACGGCAACGATCCGATTGATTACGGATTAAAGAAGTCGTAGTGCGTCTACATGCCTGCCTCGAGCTCGAGCTGACTCGCGGGTTAACTACGTTTTGGCCCCGAGCGCCGTTGTCCGCACATATCATTTAAGGATTTTTACACGTACAAAGCCCACCGACACACGTAGTTTGGATTGTTCTGTCGCACTAAAAACCTCCCTTCCAACCCGGCCGTTAATACGCGGCGTGAAGCGCACGCGAGCTCCTTGCTAGAACGGTGCCTCGGGCGTTGTGAATCATCCATGGCTTATTAATCACGAAATGACGTCGGTCCATCAGGAGGTGATGCGTCGAGTTAACGACGAACCGAGGGAAACTTATTACTTGAAGCTGACTGTTGGTGAGTTGGGGGGTAGTTATCCTTGGTCGCTGGTGTGTCGGATTACCGCCACAGTTCCCTGGACAGGCGCCGAATCACGCGCTCAACAACATTGGAGGAAGAAAGGGGGTCGTCGAGGAAAGCGGGGATGAATTGCCGTACGACGGCGTCATGGACACATACTCGCGCGCCATATCGACGGGCGACCCACCGTTGAAGTCCACTCGATGGGTGTAGTGGGCAACCAAAAGGATGTTGAAGCTCGCGATGGTGAGTGGCGAGACAACATGACCCACATGTTTGATGAAGGACGCCTTGTGAGATTAGGAGGCGGGCGACGGCGACGTAGCCGTTCTGGTTCGCTATGAAAAGAGGCACCGTTGGTCGTCGCCGGATGATGTCAGCACCCGAGCGAGCAAAGCACAAATCCATCGAGCTTTCTGCATCTTTTGATCACTATGAGACATGGCCGCACATCCATGGCAAACGAAAGCCTAGTCTAGCGAAGCACTTTCACCAGTTCGCCCTTTTGATGATATCGGCAACTGCGCGCCGTCCAACGTGATGGCGTCAATGCACTCGTAGTCACCTCAAATTTCCGATGCTCGCTACGATTGAAACAACTCTTGGAGAGAGGGAGGGAGTCTGATGAGTTTTCTACTGCGGCTTGGCGAACAAGTTTTGAGCTCAGGTTGTGCGCTCAATTGGTGGGAATCTGAACTGGATTCGTTTGATGCGTATTTTTTTTCTGGTTATTTCTTCTCTTCTCCTTTTCTTCTTTCTTTTGCCACAACATGGTTTGCGCGTGGCGGATCACATCTAAATTACTAACAAGAACCCTCGCAAACTTGCTGTTGCTACACCAGGTTGTGCAACGCGACTCGTGTTTGGGAACTTATTGAATATCGCGCACGGCTCCGAGATCCATCTTCCAAAAGAAAGTATAGATCGATCCTCGTTTAGATCTCCGATCCTCGGAAGGGGGTCAGGTCAGGTCTCAGGACGGCCTTCATCCGTCGTCTTGCCACCCACTTTAAGATCCTACTGCGACAAAGTGTCCTTCAAAAAACCCCACAATGGCTGTGCTTTCTTACAAACTGACGGTGGTACCATCGCAGACCCCGTGATAGCAGCCTTGGAAAACCGCTCTTCTCCTAATCAGACTCGGTAATCTCCTAAGGCGAAATCAGGAGTTTGCGCCTCATTAGTGCAGAATCCTAGGCCTGCCCTTGGTAGCATCCTCATCCTTCACCATCTCCAACGCATCCATCAACGGCGCCCAGCTCCCCCCCCAAAGTGCTGCATGCCGTTGGTCGATCGCGCCGCCTCCCCCAACCCGTTTACATCCTCTAGCATGCATATCCGCCTGACACCAAGCCAAGCAGCAGCCCACATCTTTGACAGACACCGCTATGGTCATTTTGCTTTCAAGGCCAATAATGGGTTTGACTTCTCATCCGACAATTTACGTCTCTCGCGACACCTTTAACACGTTGGGTCCTACTGCTCGCGCGAAGACCTCGCGTCGTTTTGCCTTCTTGGTGGCCTTTCTCACGCCGTGACTTTCCTCATCAGCCGACACGCTCGAAATTGCTCAAACTTATTAACTGATTCCCCAAACGGCTTTTGACCCTAGCGCGTTCATTCATCGAGGGTCACACGCGTGTATTGCAACAACGATTAACGGCCGTTTGAACATTGGGTCTCGGCTTGGGCGCGGAGCTCCGCTCCTCCTGGAAACGTTGCACCACTGCCCTCGCATCTGCCATGATGGAAGACCGTTTTCGCCGATCACCCAATGGCCCTCGCGCTGTCCCGCGCTGACACCGCTGGGTGGACTCACCACGCGCAGCGACCAACACCTACTTACTTGTCCGTCGGCCCCAGCACGCCCTCGCTTCTCAAGCCAAGACCGGCCAACATAAAGTTCTTGCGCGCCCATTTCAACAGCTACCAATCTATGCGCCGTTTTCTTGCATCAGGCCGCTGCAGCACGAACCCTGCGTCTTTCTTTCCCACACATCCGCTCGTGTTATTATTCGAATCTCCTTGTTCCACAACGAGGGAGATAGCCTGAGACCATTGAGGGACTTCAGCAGTTCGAGTAGTCGACGTCCTTGATACGTATCGTCTTGCGGGCCTATGAGCTTGATGCCGCCAGGTGGTAGTTGAACGAAGATGTGAGCATCGACGTCGGGGACCTGACGAAGGCGTCGGGGACGTCGGAGTCGTAGACGGGGAGTTTCTTGTAAGCAGCAATGGCTAGGATGGCGCGTATAGCAGTCATCGTCGCCATGGGACTAAAAGTCCCATAAAAGTCGACACCAAGTGAGGCTAAGAAGCCGCGCAGAACGAGACGAGCCTTATTATGCTTCACGTACTTGCCTGCTGAGTTAGTAGTTTTGATCTTGAGGACAAGACGTGAGTCAATAGGGCGAGTGTTGTTATCCGGGGGGGACAACTTGAAACAACCAAACCGAACAATGTCGCGTACCTTATTAGCAATGGTCCTGAGGTAGGCTTGCCAATGTTCGGGGGGCATACCTTGAAGGCACCTGGGCTTGTACTCATCGATTTGGACGTCGGACTCTTGGACTTTACGTTCATCCGGGCCAACAGTAGTAGACGGGGAGGTCGATGAAGCTGAGTACACTGTATCCTAGGGTAGGCGTGTGTGTAGAGTTATTAGCGTAAGGAGTCGTTGAGTCTTAAAGTCTTTTTCTAGTAGTTGAACAACCAGGAGTGGTTCTGTCAGTAGCGACGAGAAAGGTATTCCTCGAGGTCAGTTCGAGAGATGAGGAGGTGGAGCCAAACTCTGACGAAGACTAAGGAGTGTTCCGACAGTGGTCAATAATACTGTCGGGTATCAGATAGGCGAGAGCGTATTGAAGGGAAGAAACGCCGAAGGGAGCAGCATGAATAACAAACATGTCGGCAAGTGGAGAAGGTAACGGACAGTACGGAGTCACGTCGTTAGCGAGGGAGGTGGCAACAGGAATATGCTTGAAGCACACTTGCATTGCGAGGACATCCCATCTAGTTAAGGATAGCTTTGACAGGATGTCAGTACGCAACGGCAGGAGGTGGTGAACAAGCAATGATATTCCCCCCCTCTGGGCTGAGAGCAGTCCACAAGATTCCACCGGTGTCGTGAAGGGCGGGAGATGTAAAAGTCAGAAATTTGTGCTGTAGGTCCCAGCGAAAAGTCAGCGAATTTGCCACCCGCGGATTTGCAAGCGCCAACTGTCGAGGCCTGAGTGCATGGACGTTCGAACCCAATGAGTAGACGAGCGCTCTTTCAAACCACGTTGAGCCCCCCAAGCCAGCTTTCGTCCGTCCGTTTGGTGTCTAAATACCAGACGACCTTCCGCCGTCTGACGCGATACTCCTGTGCAACCCCCGCCTTATAGAAACCTCAACCCCAATCGCGCTCACCAATGGCACGACCCATTGCATTTCGGAACGGCCGACTTGTTGTTGTTGTCGTTGTTGTTCGCGGGGGCTTGCACCCCGCATTATCTCGAACCCTTCCTTGAGATGGCCCACTGCCCTCCCAATCGGCAATAGTTGCCAACTCGCCACCGCATACGCATCTCCTGTTGGGACACGCGTCGCCCGGCTTCCCCTACACTCACCGCACTCTCAACATACGCCGAACCCCCGCGACCTTTGAGAACTCGGTCACGACACGACCTTGAGGTAGACGTCCGCACTCGCTCGGGATATCGTGCCAATCCAACGCGAGCTGTGCTGCCAATCAATACGCGCACGGATGCTTGGTGGGCAATTGATGGGCACACCTGCGTTTTTTCTTACGAGACCGGCCTCCTCTCGCGTAGACTGTCCCCGAGCAGTAGTCCCCGAGAGGGAGAGAAAGGAAGCAACGCGGGGTTCAATCAAGTTCGCACGGGTCACTTATTCATCGTCGTCGAAGGCAGTTAAGTTTAAGTCGGAAAAAAAATGCGTCTTCCCTCCGCACCCCCCGCTTTAATATATACGGGACGTCGCCCGCGCTAGCACAAAAAATCGGCTTTGAGCGACAACGGGCTGTGCGAGGCCCGCTTAAAGAGACATCTCGACGCGACCGGCCTCTGCTGCCTGAAAGCACGTCAAGTCACCCAGACGTGAAAGTGTCCAGCGTTCGCCACCACACCACGAACGTCCGCTCTCCAGGGACGGGACGTTCGTTCAACCGCGGCCACTTCAATAATTCGCGGTGGCTGCGTGCTGCTGCAGTTTGCGGTTTGGGGTCCCACTCCCAGCCGTTGGCGCGCGCCACCCTGCTCGGGGACTTTTTATGGAGGGAGGGAGGGAGGAAGGAAGGAAGTGGCCACCCTTTCTTTTTTCTTTGCTGGCTCGGCACGCACGTCGATCGGGCAGTCGTCGGCGCGCGCTCGCTCGACGAGGATCTCGATGTGGTGGGTGGCCACCTCATCAGCTTGATCTGCGCGCATATCGTATCGGTACTTGCCGTCTTCTTCTTCTTCTTCTTCTTCTTCTTCTTCGTGGGCCCACTCGCGGACCTCTCGAGAGGTGGCCTGAAACTGGCTCCAAAAAATTCCTCTCGATCGAGGTTAGGTTTCGGTCATTCCAAAGGCGCCAAGAAGCAAGCTTCTCTTAAGTCGTGGAAATAAGAATCTAAGGCGGCTTCGTCGCCTTACTGATCTGGTTGTGCTTGCACCCAAGTGCGGACGTCGGCGTCGGTCGCAGCCTCGCACTTTGATTTGTCCCACGGGCAGTCGTTTTGCCTCGCCCACTCGAGAACTCGGAGGTTTCCGAAGAGGGCCGCCCAGGTACACGTCCATTCGTCCCAGGGGCAGCCATTTGCGTGCGCCCACTTCAGGACGTGTAGATGGCCGGCCCTGGCTGCCATGGAGCAGGTAGCCTCGTCCCACGGGCAGCCATTGCGACGCGCCCACTCGAGCAAGTCGAGATGGCCGCCGAGCGCGGCCTGGGTGCACGCGAGTTCGTTCCAAGGACAGCCTCGTTCCCGGGCCCACTTGAGGATTTGGAGATGGCCCGCGTGCGCAGCTCGGGAGCACGTGAGGTCGTTCCAAGGACAACCGTTGTTGCGAGCCCACTGTAAGACCTCGAGGTGGCCGAATCGAGCGGCTTCCGCGCACGTCCAGGCGTCCCAAGGACAGTCGTTGTCGCGCGCCCATTTGAGGACGTCGAGCCGACCCGAAGCGGCGGCAACGGTGCAGGTTCGAACGTCCCAGGGGCAGCCGTGCTGGCGCGCCCATTTCAACACATCAAGGTGACCGCCCTCTGCAGCACTCGAGCAGGTGCGTTCGTCCCACGCGTAGCCCCGGGCCCGAGCCCACGAGAGGACTTCGAGGCTTCCGGCCTCGGCGGCGACGCGACACGCGTGACGTCCGAGGCCGGCGTGGTCGTGCAAGCACATGGCGACCCAGTCGATCGCCCCGAGCCTAACAAACTCCGCGAGCTCCTCTTCGGTGCCGTCCGAATCCGAAGATACGCCCCGAGGTAATCGGACGTTCTCGTCCACGTCTGGGTCGTATCCGCGGCCCGGTACCATCCGAACCAGCAGCTCGCGCACGTGCTGCTCGACGCCGACTTTATCGAACAGTTTCGAGATCTCGACGAGATGTTCCTGGGTCTCAATTCGTCTCCGCGACAAGGCGACTAAAGCGCCGTGCGAGACTCCCTCGAGCAACCCGAACACCCACGCCTCCTTCGCTTCTATCACGGCCTCGAGCTCCTCGATGTCCTCCACGCCGTTCAGCATCACGCGCGCCCTCATGTCCACGAGTTCCCGCAAAGCGTGCTTGGCCACAAAGCTTTGAGGCGCCGGCTCGTAGGACGACGACGACATCTCGGCCGAACCTGATTATTGCATGCTTACCCTCCTCCTCCTCCCTCCTCCACTACAACTCTGGTTGCGGCTGTGTTGAAGTTCTGTGACAGTGAGGTTTCCGTGGTTGAGGCACCACCAGTTGTGAGGCAGCACCAGAGTGATGACATGACGAGCGCGCCGGTGGTTCTCCACGGGTTTCCCACGTCCTCGACGTCCGTCTTGACGCGGTTCGTGCTTCACGCGAGGCAGATTCCATTTACCGAAGTGATGATGCCTGTCGAAATAAGGCCAGACGGCAGGCCGGACTCGGTCGGAAAAAAGCCGCACTTGATGGTCGGGGAGAAGCGCGTCCAGGCACCCGGGGCTATCTTCAACTTTTTGAACGAGTTCAAGGCGAAGGGACCGTCGCTGCTGCCGACGGACGTCTCCGCGCGGTCGCAGGCGCGGCGGCTCGCGACGGCGTCGGCGACGGAGATCGCGCCCTTCGGATACTACCGCGTCGACCGGTTCTTGCAGCAAGGCTTGAAGGTCGACGCGGAGGGACTCGACCGCTGGCACCGCCACTGGCTCGAGATGGGGTTTCGAGAGCTCGAGGACGCGCTGAACTCGCCCGAAGAAATGTGCATCGACCTCGCGCGCGTCCCGCCCGCGCCGGGCAACTTCCTCGTCGGGGACCAGCCTTCCATGGCCGACGTCTTCGTGATGCCCCAGGTCCACTGGTCCCAGACAAACCCCAACCTCAACCGTCGCGTCGACCTGGCCAAATTCCCCAAGCTCAAGGCGTGCTACAAAAACTGCCTCGCCCTCGACGCCTTCAAAAAAGTCCATCCCGGAGAACTGCGGGGCTTCCTGAGGAGGAGGAGGAGGAACATACGAACCGCCCCTGCTTATTACCATTGGTAGAGAAGAACTGCTCCGGTTATGTCGGAGGTAGAGGTCGGCGAGGAAGAGGGCGAAGGCGTTGCGACCCGCGTGGCGGCGGTCGTCCCAGCCGAGGAAGGGGCGTGCGAGGGCGAGGGCTCGCATGGTGCGGGAGAGGGGGTTCGAGAGGCAGAGGTCATCATCCGAAGAAGAGGCGGCGGCGGCGCAGTCGCGGCGCCAGGCCGTCGCCTCGGCGTGCATGGCGTCGAACGCCGCGGCGAGGCCGTCCGAGTCGAGGGTCTCCCGGTCGCCGCCGGTCTCTAGGGTCCGGACGAAGGCCGAGTAGTTGAGGAGACGGGCGAAGGGCTCGACGAGGCCGTCGGCGAGGCGCACCGGGATGGTGACGGCATCGACGGCGTCGTAAAACCGCGACGACCAGCAGCCCCAGCCTCCCGGCGCGGGCGCGAAAACGGCCGACCGCGCGTCGCCGTCCGACGCGCACCACGGACGCGTCGCGCAGTATCGCGCGAGCCAGAACCGCACGGTGGCCGAGCAGCGGCCCGTGACGATCTGGCCGCGGAAGAAGAAGGTCGCCTTCCGCCTCTTTGCTTCTCGGACGAGCCGCGCGACCCATTTGCCGTCTTCGCCGCGCGCCGCTTCCGTCGTTCCGTCAGAAAATCCGCGAGCGTGGAACTTGTTGAACTGCGGCACCGCGACGTCCCGCGCCCCCCAGCAGCTCCGCCGCGCCCCGAATCGCAACTTGGGTCTCCTCCCAAACCTGGGGACAGAAGCGGCCAGCGAATCGTCGAAAGCCGCGTCGCGCGCGTGATACCCCACGACGCGACTCCCGTGGACGACCTGCTGGAAGAGCGGGTCGTCGAGAATGCTGCCCTCGGCCTCGCACACGGGACCCAAGTCGTACGCGTACGCGAACAGGTGCGCGTCGCGGGATTTGTTGAAGTACGGCAGCTTGTTGAGCACCTTCTCCAGCGTCGGTCGCAGCCGGCGTCGGTAATAACTCTCGAGTCGCGCGCGCGCCTCGGTGCTCGGGGGTCGCCAGTGCGCCATGAGCGCGTGCGGGATCCAAAAATGCGTCGCCTCGGACGCCTTGGAGGTGCGCGGCAGACCGCGCACGAGTCGCCCTTCGAGCTGCCAGTAGATCCGCCCCGACGGTTCCCCCAGCGACGGTTTTTTCCCCCGCTCCTTGTAGACGTACACCTTCACGCGCTCCGCTGCCTCGTCCAGCACGGATTCGGGCACGACCAACGGCGACGTCGCCGCGGCCGACAACACCCCGAAAACCATGATTACTGGTGGTGGTGGCCTAACCATCACACACAAAATTAAGCTTATCCCCCGGCGGGCGAGCTCTCTTTTCGACCGACCGCGAGAACCACACTTGTTAGAACGGCAACAAGGTCGCGCGTGATATAGCAGCAGCAGCAGCAGCAGCAGCCCGGAGGTGGCCGAGCCAAGACGTGACGTATCCAGGCAGCTTTAGAGGAGGTGACCGTCACCAAGCCCCATGAAGGATGTGTCCTGCGTCCGAATCGAGAACTTTGAAAGCACAACTCTTTACCGCCGGGCAAGGAAACAAGAAGAGTTTTTTTTTGCAGTAGGCGCTGCTGCTGGTGAGCTCCGCGTGGCGGTACGTTTTTCTTGCCTTTAAAATTCGGTTTGTTTTTAATTCGACGATGCGCGAGTGAATATTCTTGTCGTTCGAAGATTTATTATTTAAAAGCCGTTCCTCGGTGATGTGTTGTTCGGTACTCTTGTCATCATGGCCTTCAACGCGTGAATGCTACCATCGAGACATCACAAAAAAAGCCAGCTCCCCTGTTTTCTTTCCTCGGGAGGCTGCATGCGCGCGCACCTCTCTCTCTGAAGCAGCCAGTTTTTGGGAATGTCGGTGCACGAGCTGGTCTGGCTCGCCGTGTCGTCATCTTCGTTTTCGCGAAGCTCAAGTGTGCCCGCGAGTTCTCGGCGACACGACGAGCTCTCGACGTGTGCACGTTGTGCCTCGGACCAGCTCTTACTAGAGCCGGGAGGGATCCTTGTTGGTCGCTTAATTAGGGAATTTATCAGTCAGCTCGGGGGTGCAGCGCGTCTTCTGTACGCGTGGTGCATAGAAC
This sequence comes from Chrysophaeum taylorii, assembly GCA_029834535.1. Lineage (NCBI taxonomy): Eukaryota > Pelagophyceae > Pelagomonadales > Pelagomonadaceae > Chrysophaeum > Chrysophaeum taylorii. The sequence continues at coordinate 96,525 of JAQMWT010000010.1, read as the reverse complement.
CCAGCTAAAAATGGTTATCAAATGGTTATCCGTCTATCGACGTCGCCCGAGCGCAGTGATCGTTCGTTTCCCAAGGGCGCGCAGGAGTACGAGTTTTATTACCTCAACAAACCCTTGCCTGGACGACGAGAGCACAAAAATGTCAAAGCCACAATAGTACTCGCACCGGCACACAATCCCAGACGATGCCAGCCACGATCCCCGTGCTCTATAATGTCTGATCACCGCTTTATTAAAACAGAAATGACCACCCACAGAACGGGCCGTACGTCGACCTATGTTGTAGTAGATGTCGACTCGTGGAACCTACCTTCGCGCTGTCGTTGTCGTTGTCGCGCAACTTTTTTTGTAGCCGCGCCTCGCGGCCCTGCTGCTAAGCCTGGAGGAGGAACGATAACGGGTTGTCCGCCCAAAACTCGATGTGCCTCATCAACCCCGTTGTCCACAAAAAGCACGCACCGCTGTTCGCTCGAAAAATGAGAAGCATTAAGATTAAGATTCGCCGAGGAGGTCGGCCAAGGGGACGGAGACGACTTGAAAGGGGAGTTCCGGGTCGGTGCCGAATTGGCCGTCGTTGTCGTCAATGATGTGGTTGAGCTGTGAATTGACGGTGAAAAGGCGGTCGTCCTTGATGTCGCTGGCGGTGGGACGGTCGTAGGCATCTTGGAACGCGTCGCGGACGACGAGGGTTGCCGCGGAAAAATCATCGGAAAAGTCGGCAGTAATGATGGCGCCCGCTGCCGAAAAGACATTGACCATGAACATCATGGAGTCGGTGTAGAAGAACATGCCATCGGAGCCGGCAAACTCGGCCGTGGCGCCGGAGAGCGTGACGTTCGCGACCTCGTTTGATACTAAATCCACGCGGACGAGGCGGCCGTCGCCCGCGTCGAGGCGATCCATTACCGAGACGATCAGGTACCTGCCGTCGGGGGTCGCCGCGAGTCCGTTCTGGCCAAAGGGACGGTCGGGGTCTGGATTGACGAGGAGGTCGTCCGAAACCAGGACTTCGACTCCCGCGGTGAGCGTTGCCGTCCAAATTTGATTCGTGAAGGTATCCGACACGTAGACTCTGCCGCCCGTCACAGCGACTTCGTTGAAAAAGACGCCCAGCTCGTAATCCTCGAAGGAGGGAAACGTGGCGACGAGCGTGCCGTTCAAGCTGAATGCCTTGAGCTGCGACCCCGGAATGCCCCCGGTCACGTTGAAGTTGAAGTTTGCAACCCACAGCATGTCCCCATCCACCGCAAAGCCGACGGCGATGACCATGCCATTCTCGCCGGGTGCGCTAAAGTAGTCGCCGCCGTTAATGAATTGGAGCGATCCATCGCCAAATCCGCCGACCAACACCTCGCCACTCGGGAGGGTGAGGATTCCCTCGGGATACAACGCATCACCAACGAGGTCGAAGAACTCCTCGCTCCCCTTGGTGTACCCGAACCCGCGGGCGACGCCGGCGAAAAACGTGAACACCAACATCGACCCCAGAACCTGAAATTCAAGGAAAGTTGTTTTCTTGTCGTTCTGCGGAATGTTTTCGGATTCTATCACTCCTAGAATTCACCCCCCAAAAGTGACAGTCGACATTTAAAGACACAGTAATTGGGGGGGCAAAGCACTTCAGAAATGTGATGCCACGAACGACCCTAGCAAAAAAAGGGTGCCTGCGAAGGACGAAGAGCGCAAGAAGGCAGAAGGATTAATAACCCAGAGTGATTTCCCGCCATCTGAGGCTGTAGGAGTGTGGTGCGAAACTGAGCCCAGGAGGTCCCGGAGGATGGGCAGCGCCGGCGCTGGCAGTCACGCAGTTGCGCATCACGCAGTTGCGCGGCGGTCGCTTCGCCACTCGACTACGTAAGGACCTATATCGCGCGTCTGTCTGTCTGTCTGTCTGTCAGATGCGCGTTGTGGCGCGTGTGACGTCCACGGGGGGGGTCGTGCCCGCGCCCGCTCGCCAAGCTCCATAGGCGCGCGCAGTTTCGCGCGGAGGAAATCTAAACGCACGCGTTCTCGACGACGACGACGACGACGACATGTTGGGTCTATACCCCGGCATCGTCCTGGAGGAGGATGTAACTGAGAAAAAAACCATGGAACACCCCCGCGACGAAAAAGAAGAAGACGCCCTCGGATTATAGATGATGGAGGAGGCATCCGAGGATAAATATTATAACACACTCGACAACGGCGCGCAGCCACCAGAGAGAGAAGCTACAGAGCACGCGAGGCGGCGGCGGCGGCGGCGGCGGCGGCGAATTGGAGGAAGGAGTCAGAGCGATGGTTCGTCGACCATGGTGGTGCGGGGCTCTGTGGTGTCTTCTTGGTGGAGGAGGGAGTCGGAAAGGTCATTCTTCGCCTTTTTCTCGCGGGAGCAAGAGCAGCAGAGGTATGCCGACCACGACTTCTTGGACTCGAGATCACCACGGCCCTCGTCGTCATGGTGGTCGTGGTCGTGGTCGTCGTCGAGGGGATGGGCGTAGTAGTAGGCGGCGGCGAGGGAAAAGAGGCCCGAGAGGCAGGCGCAAAGGCCGAATAAAACGCGCGCAAAAGCGTCGACGTCTGCGAGATCCTCGGCGAGGTCTTTCATGGAGTCATCCCTCAGATCGTAGCCCTCGGAGATGTAGCCGATCGGCACGATGAGGGCGTCTTGGTTGAGTCGTCCGTCGTGCCACCGGTCGGGAAGCGTCCAGTTGGCTCTCTCGGCCGCGCACTCGAGGACGCGGTCGCCCGGAAGGCGGTCTCCGATGATGGGGTCGTCCTCGAGAAGGCCAGGGAGATCGTAGTTGAAGAGGAGGGCGTTGAACTGGAGGCGCTCGCGGACGGCGACGACCTCACCCGAGCGCGGTTCGACGTCGAGGTAGACGTTGTGGAGGCGTCTATCGGGGAATATGCCGTCGATCCTAGCCTGGACGGCGGGGTCGACGAGGTACAAGTGGGGGGCCGTCGCGTAGAGGGGAAGGCCGACCGCGCGCGTCAAGTTGAGGACGCCGGAGGGGGTTGTGAGCTGGTCGAACTGGACCGAGTATTCGTTGCCGGCCTCGATCGCGTACCCCCTATCGAGTTGGTACCTTTCGAGGGGCACGCCGCGCCTCTCTATCCGACCGTCCTCGAGGGTCCGGGAGAAGCCAATCGCCCGGTAAATAGAGGACACGAAGAGGGCGAGGTGTTCGGGGCCCCTCGTCCTTTTGGCCGCGAGAAAGCGGTAAAACGAGGCGAGATTGTGGTAGATCGTTCCGCCCGAGAATTTCGCGCGGTTCAACCAGCGCGGCTGGACGAAGCCAGCCGAGCCGCCGTAGACGCGACTCGCGAAGTCCGTCGCGTAGGCGAGGGACCAGCCGTGTTCGAGGGCCTCGGCATCGTCCCACTCTGGTTGCTGGGGGTCGCAGGTGGCCGGAATCTGGGCGGTTTCGTTCGCGGGTACGGTCGGACTCGAGCACGACCTCACCACCGACGCCCCCATGTATCGACGCTGCCGCATCGCTTTCCCCGCGCGGCCGTGCTTGCGTCCTCCCGTCCGCACGGCATCCTTCGACCCATACAGCGCTTTTACGAGGCGCTTGGACGTATAGTTAGTCTCGAAACCGGGCGCGTGCGTCGAGAAAGACTTGAGAAGTCTCGAGGTGTTCGCGACGGGCTCGAGGAACTCCAAAATGTCCATGGCCGTCTCGAGGGTCCCGTCGCCCCACATGCCCCAGTGCGCATCGCGAACGCTCTTCCGCGCGAAGGGCGACACGTGCGAATACGAAGCGCCTACCCTCTCGGCGTTCCTGGCCTGGCCCTCGCACAGCAAGTATTTGATGGCGCGCGGTGCCAAATACGAATATTCGAGAAACTCCAGCGCCACCAAATCTAGAGTCGTGATCACGTCAGAGTCAGAGCACCCAGCGCAGCTCAACTCCGGGTCGAAGACGTAAATTTTTTGCTCGAAGAAGTGGAGTCGGCTCCGGCTTCCGTCGAATTCCGTCTCGAATTTCTCGTAGTACTCGCGGTACACGTAGGGTCCGCGAACCACCACCTCCGGGTCGGCGCCCTTCAAGATTTCGTCGGGGTTCTGAAAGTCAAAGTACGAGATCTTGTAAAACACCTCCTGCTTTGAATTCTTCACGAAGTCCTTGTAGGCCGACCCATCCTTTCGCGTCAAGGATGCGTCGGCGGCGACGTCGTTCCGAAAGTCCCACTCGACGATGGCGGGGGCCAAGAAAGCCCACACCCCAAAGAACACGGCGATCGCCGCGCAGGCATGGCCCCGAAAATAAAGACGATCGCCCATCGTCGTCTACTTTTTGATATGATCCGTTGAGGAGGAGAGGCGATGAGCAAGTTTGGCAAGTCGCACAAGGACCCAAAGGCCGCGTTGCTCGAGCTCATCAAGCTACCCGAGAACCAGGTGTGCGCCGACTGCGGCGCCAAGGGCCCTCGGTGGGCTTCGGCTTCGATCGGCGTCTTCGTCTGCATCAAATGCAGCGGAATCCACCGTAACCTCGGGACGCACTTGAGTTTCGTGCGGAGCGTTAACCTCGACGAATGGAAGCCCGAGCAGGTCCAACGCATGGCGCGCTGGGGAAACAAGCACGCCAAGGCCTACTTTGAGCACGACGTTCCCCGCGCCTACGCCGTCCCCGACGAGCACGCCACGGTTCAGGCCCTAACGAGGTGGATACGAGACAAGTACGAACATTGTAAATTCGTGCCGCGCGGCAAGCCCGAGCAGGACCCGCGCCGCGGCGGGGTGCCCGCCGGGGAACCCCCCATGCGCAAGGCCGAGGTCCAGAAGCTATCATCGTCCAAGCCCGTCGTCGCCCCCCCCAAGCCCCAAGTCGCCCCGCCAAAGCCCGTCGCCCCGCCCAAGCCCGTCGCCCCACCAAAGGAGCCCGCCGCGGAGCCCGTCGCGGAGCCCGACCTCCTCGACTTTTCGGTCGTCGAAGAACCACAACAACAACAACAACAACAACAACCACCACCAAAGGCGGCAGCGCCGGCGGCGGTGCCGCAGTTCGCCGCGCCGCCAAACCGTGCCCCCTTCGAGACGACGACAGCAACAACAACAACAACAACAACAACAACACCGAATTTCGGCCCGCAGCCGAACCTCCCCAAGATGAGCTCTGACGCAATCCTCGCCATGTACGCGAGCCCCGCCGCCTACGGCGGCATCCACCCCTCGGTCACGCCGACTCTCAGTCCCTCGCGCCTTCCCCAGCCGCAGTTCAACAACGGCTACAACCCAAACTTGATGTACCAGCAGTATGCCCAGCAGTCGATGATGATGCCCCAGCCCATGCAGCCCATGCCGCCCATGCATGGAGGAATCATGCCTCAGCACCACCACCAACAGCAGGTCCCCTACAACAACAACAACAACAACAACAACAACAACAATAACGGCGTTTGGCCCCAGCAACCATACTACGGCGCGCATCACCCCCGCCCGACCTTCTGAGCCGACCGATATCATCCGACTGCACCAAGCGCACGCCTAATTATCTCCGACTTATTATTCTCCTCCTCCTCCTCCTCCTCATGATGATGTCATTATGATTGTCGTCATCGTAATCATCCCGAGGTACCAACCTCCACTCATATATTATTCCAGATGACGCCTCGCCTCGTAGTCCAAGATTATTATTTCCTGAACATCCGCCGCATGGAGGCCGGGAGGCCTTGTTGTGGGTGTCCTCGTCACCATCGTCGGGCTAGTCTTCTCTTCCGAGCTCTCCTCGTCCTTGGGTCTACGTTTGCCTTTCAAGGCGGCGACGAGAGAGCGATCTTCTCTCAGAATCCGAATTATCGGCAGCAGAGTCTTGATGCGGCAAATCAAAAATCATTGCCGAACATCTTTCTACGCCAGGTGGTGGGTGGACAGGTAGCACAGGCAGCCAGCCAAGAAGGAAAAAAAAAAACATCTCAAACGGATGCACAATTATCAGTGAAACACCAAAAACTTTAGGGTGCAAGCGAGGCCTGCGTGCTCTCGAAACCATCGTTGCATCAGTCCCTTATGTTGCAGCACGCCTCATCCGTAATAATACGAAGCTCGTCGTCACGTCGGCGCCCTTCGCGCTCTTGACCACGAGTGGCGTCGCGCGCTACTAGGGCGCTTTAAGGTCGAAGACAGCTGCTGTGCTGAGCGGGGAGTATTGAGTGCTCTCACGTTGCGTTGTTAAACCCCAACCAGCGTATATACACGGCAATTATAGGCTTTTCGAATCACAGAAGATAGATCGATCGAGGTGCATCGTCGTTCCACCGCGCGTTACGTTATGTTTCTCGCGCGGGCGTTACAATAAGCACTGCACTGCGACAGATTGGGAATCTCCTCGGGTCGTTGCAGTCTTGGACCTTGTTCTTGAACACATGGCGACCGGTGCCATTCACAGCTTTGATGCCGGCTCTTGCTGCGTTCTGATGACGACTTTGGTGGCGACGCAGCGCGGAGGAATTCACATCCTCCTCCTGACTGAGCAAAAAATTTGGTTGGTTGCGATATTTTTGCTCTTCTTTTGATGATCGGCGATGAGTACTTTCAGTCGTCGGTGCCCTTTCATAAATGGCGGGATAGTACTCTGATTGGTTAGGGCAATTCCACGTCTAGTTATTAATTCGCGACTTGGCACCCATCGCCGGCACGCACTCGAAGCGCGCGACAGGCAGACACACAGCGAATGCTGTCGGTCTCGGTCGATGATTGCATCTACGGTCGGCTTTACGTTGTTGTTGTTGTTGTGGGAAGAAAAGAAGACCGGCACAACACAAAACCATCAACGATAAATTTCGAGTGAACTTATTATTAATGGCGGATCGGCGTCGGCGGCGGCAGCGGCGGCGGTTTTTTTTCTAGCACGCATATGCAGGCAGGAGTTCATGAGATGTTGGAAAGCAAGAAGCAAACAGGCGGGCCCACGCACTAGAGTCGGCAATGCGGTCTGTCGAAGCGGTCCGCGTTCATGAGCTTGGTCCAGGCGGAGGCGAGGTCGGCGAGGAACTCGGCGTTGTCGGCGGCGAAGTCCTGGGCAATCGCGAGGAGCTCGGCGTCGAACTTGACGTTGAGGTCGGTGGTCTGCATCGCGAGCGTTCCGTCGGGGCTAACGTACTGGGTGGCCCCCGTATCCAGGACGGTGCGGATCCAGGCGGTGTCGAGAAGAGTATTAAAGTAGGCGTTGTCGAGCGCGTAGGGGTCCCGGGTCCATTGGCCGCGGAAGGGAGGCACCGCAAAGCCGAGGGAATGGCGGGCGCCGAGCAAGGCGACGTAGTCCCTGTTGGTGAGGCCCGTGCGGTCGGCGATCTCCTTGAGCTCGAGGGCAGTCTCGTTCGCATCGCCCACGAGCTGCGGGACGAGGTATTCGGTGCCAGAGCCGTCGGTCGCGTCCGAACGGCCCGGGCAGAAGGGTGGCACCTCGAAGGTACCGTTGGAAGACATCGACAGAGCCACTCCGCCCGCGAAGACGATCAAGTCGGCCCAGGTGAGATCGTCTCCAAAGGCGTCCTTGACGGGTTGGAGGGCTCGAAACGCGACGTCGAGGCCAAAATTCGCCTGCCAATTCTTGGCCGGAGGAAACCGGACGCGAGCGCCGTTCGCACCACCCAAGTAATCAGTACGGCGGTAAGTCGAGGCCGAGGACCAGGCCAGGCGCGCCACCACGGGAAGCGTCGTCTTGTTTAGCGCGTCCTCGATAGCAACGCGGACGGCAGTCCAATTCGAGATAGCGTCCGTCGACGGCGGCAGCGGGTATTGAAACGCTTGCGGGGGGGGGAGCATGTCGGTCTTGGCGCACCGCGTAATGGGACCCATATCCCGGGTCATCAGCTTGTACCAGGCTGCCGTAAATGCCGTCTCGAAGGCCCCCATGTCCGCGGCGAATTCCTCGACGAGCTTTACGTACGCGGCATCCGCGGTGAGCGACACGTCGCTCGTCATCATCATCGTCGGCTCGGTGCCGTTGCCGTCGGGGGAGGGCGCCGGGGGGCCGCCCCCCTCCCACTGCCACGCATCCCCGGGCCCCTTGTAGGCCGTCCACTCGAGGTCCCGCAGCAGCTGGAAGTACTGGTTATCCCACCTCGTCGGGCGCGACGTCCACGGGCCTTCGATTCCCGACGTGTACGCGTCGACGCCCTTGCCCGTTCCGCACAACCCCGGCCAGGGGTCCGAGGGCTGCTCCGAGGGGTTCGGGCCGGCCCCCGCGGGACACGCGCCGTGGGTCTTCCCAAAGGCGTGCCCCCCGCCAATCAGCGCAACAGTTTCCGAGTCGTTCATCGCCATCCGCCCAAACGCGTCCCTCACTTCGCCCGCCGAACTGACCGCGTCCGGCTCGCCCATGGGTCCCTGGGGGTTCAGGTAAATCAGGCCGATCGTCGTCGACCCCAGCGGCACCGTACAATTCCCGTTGGTCGGGCACGGCGCGTACACCTCTTGCTCCTCGGTCGGGCCTAACAACGCCGAGTCGTCGCCGTTAGGATCGTCGACGCGCCCCGCGCAAAACCCTAACGCCGGCCCCCCCATGCTCTCGACGGCCGTGTTCCCCGTCAGCACGATCAGGTCGCCCCACGACACCTCGGGCCACCTGCGCTTCACGTCGTACAGTAGGGACCTCGCCTTGTCGAGGTTCGTGTTGTCGTCCCACGAACGTTCCGGATCAAATCGCTGCCGCGCGCCGTCGACCCCGCCGCGCCCGTCGCTCGTCCGGTAGCTTCCGGCGTTGTGCCACGCGAGCCGAACAAAAAGGGGCCCGTAATTCCCGTAGTCGGCGGGCCACACGTCTTGGGACGTTTTGAGAAACGTTTTGATCTCGTCCTTCAGCGCCGCCCACGACACGTTGGCGAGGCTCGCGATGTACTCGCTGTTGTCCCCCGAGTACGAGTAGTAGTCATCACTGCGCACCTGTCCCGAAAAAGGACACCGTCCGGCGTCTGCGGCCCACGCCACCAGCAAGAGGCTCCACATTTGCTGACTGACTCACTTTGCAGCACCAGCCAATCAACAACAAACAACAACAACAACAACAACGCTAGAGATGTTTTGTGGTCCGTTGCAAAATCCAACCGTACTATGGATGTTTTATGGTCCGTTGTAAAATCCAACAATAATATCGAGAGCTCGGGTCGACGATGGGCAAGGCGAAGAAGGCGCGCGCCGCCCGCGTCAAGCACGCGACCGTCAAGAAGATCATTTCCCCCTCCGACCCGCGGCTCAAGAAAAACCAGCTAGTCGCCGCCAGAAAAGAGGAAAAGCTAAAGAAGAAGAAGAAGGAGGCCGAGAACGTCGAGCAAACTCCGGCATCGCTCTTCTTCGCGCACAACGCGGCCCTCGGCCCACCCTTCCACGTGATCGTCGACACTAATTTCATAAATTTTTCGATCAAAAACAAGATCGACATCATCAAGGGTATGATGGACTGCTTGCTGGCCAAGTGTATTCCAGTCGTCCTCGACTCGGTGATGGCCGAGCTCGAGAAACTCGGCCCGAAGTACCGGGTCGCGCTCCGCCTCGCCAAAGACCCCCGCTTCCTCCGAATGCCCTCCTACAATCCGAAGAACTACGCCGACGACGACATCGTCGACCACGTCCGCGTCCACCGCTGCTTCGTCGTGGCCACCTGCGACAAGGAGCTCAAGAGACGTATCCGCAAAATCCCGGGCGTCCCGATCATGTACATTTCGGCCCGCAAGTACACCATCGAGCGCATGCCCGAGGCCTTGGGCGCCAAGAGGTAGGTAGGTAGGTAATAAGCGTCCGTCGGAAAGGCCATACTGCTAAGGTCATACTCCTAAAAGAGAGGTCGTCCATAGAATAATCGGACAAGTGCAGGCCACTAATAAGTTCACCTGGTCCCAAATGTCCAACCCCACAAAGGTTCGTGCGCGCTCACTTCGACCCGGTCCCTCGCAAACACTCGCTGTCGCCCGGTCGTGTTCTCCAAGTGCAGGCTCCTACCTGCGCCCAAATGTTAAACCTCACACAGTTTCGTGCTGCGCAGCCTGTGGAGAGATTTTATTCTCTCTTCGGGTACATGGTAGAGACCGCGTGCGGTCTTCGGCGTGTACAGACCATTCTGCTTGTCACATGCTACAAGGCAGGGGTTTATTTATTATTAGGCTCCTAACTCCTCAGGGACATTAGATAGATACCATGGAAGGTTTCACACTGACAACGAGGAACAGAGCTTCTGCTAATTAAGCAAAAGACTCTGTACCTGACGGCACGCACCTGGAGGATTTCTCCTTGTCATCAGAAGAGAAGCGAGGCGTCGTCTTCCGACCCAACCTAGTCGGCCGAAAAGAACTCCGACGCCTCGTCTCCGGGAAAAAAAAGCCGCGGTCATGCGCGCGTTGTCAGCATCGACAGCATCGTTTCGACGGGGCGTGAGAATGGCGCGCTGAAAGAGCCGCCGCGGGTCGTGGAAATAGTAGTCTGCGAGGTCGTCGCCGAGGATCAATGTGTTTGGCTCGCCTACCTGAGCCCAAACCCTCAATAGACACAGACAAACGTTTCCCAACGGACATCCATCCATATGGAAACAAACAGACAAACATCTGTTGTAGGAGATGGAGGAGGACGTAGAAGAGCTCTTGGCCGGAGCTGGGGAAGATGTAGGAGTAGCCGACGACGACAACGTCGAGGACTTTGACATCGACGCGGAGCTTGAGAGGGCGGAGCCATCACCAGGAGAGGATGGGTCGCCGTCACAAGAGGAGGAGAAACCGCAAAAAAAAGTGCCGTGGTCGCTGTACAAGAAGTCGTTGTCGAGGGTGGGCCGGGGTGTGGTGACGGGGTTCGACGTGACGAGTCCAGAGGAGTTGTCGAAGCGCGAAGCTCGCCTTTCGCGGTGGGAGCCCGAGAAGCTCGCCGCGGCGAAGAGGGACGAAGAAGAGGCGGAGAAGCGGGCGAAGCGGCTCGCACGTTTCGGGGTGGCGGGCGCCGAGGGGGGCGTCGCGTGGGCGCGGTTTAGTGCGACGCTCGCCGCGTTGCAGCTCGAGGCATCGCAGCTCTACGGCGTCGACGAGGGCCGCGAGACAGCGGCGGCGGAAACGTCCGAGCGGCTGCACGCGCGCGTCCTGCCAGTCGACCGCGGTTCGTTCAAGAAGCTCCGGTCTGCAGATCTGCTAGCCCACTTTGGGCGATATTCCCCGACCTACGTCGAGTGGCTCGGAGATGAGGCGTGCAACGTGTGGTTCGCCGAGCAACACACGGCCGGGCGCGCGATGGCGGCCCTGACGGTTGAAATCCCCCCGGCCCCCGCGTCCCTAGGGCTGCAACAACAACAACAAGTGGATTTGAGCGCGTGGCGACTCCTGAGCAGCCCCGTCCGCAAGGCGCGGGATGACAAGTGGGGCAAGAAGGGGGCCTACGGAACGCGGCTCTTGTGCCGCTACGCGCGCGAGGAGGATGTCCTGCTCGAACGCCCCCCGCCAAAGAAGAAACGGCGCTACGTAGCGGTCTAACCCTGATCGCCGACTGCGGTTGCGATGGAGGACGGTGCCTCATGAATCCTGAGCCTTGCGAGGGCATCCGCCCTCCCGGCGTAGGTTGGCACCTATTCGCCTCCCGGGCGGGCCGGTTGGCAGCCGGAACGTTCGCAGTGGGACGGGGTATGGCCGGGGGGCGAAGACGGAAGGTTATCGACGAGTTGGTTGTCAGTCACATCGCGGTCTTCTCCTCGTCGCATGGCGACAAGCTCGATGGTCACTCTCCGCCGACCGACCTTTCGGCGCTCCTCGTCTACAGGCCCGTGATTCCGGACTGGCTCCTCTCAATCCCACCTGGCTCCCATCATGCTCGGGAGAGGTCTGAAGTTAGTTTAGTTAGTAGCGGTCTAACCGGAAACCCTAGTAGCAAACCACTACGATGCTGACCACCGAGAGCGTATCCGAGTACGTCGAGTCTTTGGGGGTGTTGGAGGCCCCCCCCTTCACCGCGACGGAGATCGTCGGGGGGAATCTGAACTACGCGTGGCGCGTCGAAGGAGAGAAGGGGTCCGTGTTCGTCAAGCAAGCCCCCGAGTACATTAAATGCCTCGGTAAAGACTTTGGACTCACGGCGCAACGGATAGCTGTGGAGGTCGCGGCCCTCCGAGAGTTCCATCGCGTCGGGTTCGCCCCCGAGGTCCTGCACTTCGATAAGGATAGGTGCGTGGCCATCATGCAGGACCTCAAATCGTTCGTCTTGCTCCGCGACGAACTCGCGGCAGGCCGCGTCGACGCGCGGCTCGCCGCTAAGATCGGCGCCGCCGTCAGCCGGCTCCCCCAGGACACGACCTACGACTGGCTCCCCGACAACAACGCGGCGATGCGCGGAATCATTAGGGACTACGTCTTCGCGAAACCCTTCGTCGACGATCCTACGAATCGTTCCCTCGAGCCTCCCCTCGGCCTCCGCGCCGCTCACTTGCGGCAGGATCCCGGCTTTTTGGAGGCCTTGAAGAAAGCGCGGGCGATCTTCGACAAGCGGGACTGCCTCGCGCACGGCGACCTGCACGCAGGTTCTTTGATGACCGACGGCGAGACCGTCGTAGCGATCGACGCCGAGTTCGCTTTCGTTGGCCCCAGGGGCTTTGATCTCGCCTTCGCGACGGCCGGCTACGTCTTCGCTTACTGTGCTTCGACGGCCTGGGCGACCCCCGACGACGCCGCGCTCCGCCGCCGCAAGGCTAAGGACGCGATATCCGCTCTCTGGACCGCCTACGGCGACCTCCAAGTCCTCCCGGAGGCTGTCATCCTCTGCGCCTGCGAGCTCATGCGCCGCGTCCTCGGCGCGGCCTCCGTCCCAGACCTCTCCGAAATATCCGACCCCGCCCTCCGCAACTCGATCGACCTCCTCGTCCTCGACCTCGGCGCTCTCCTCCTCAAACACCCCCCCTCGGGCCTCCCGGACTTTCTCATTTCCCTCGATGACGCCTACGACGCCCACGTCTTCGCCACGCCCGCCACTCCCTCCAATTAGCAATTCGTATTTTTTTGGCCGCCGATCCTCGTCGACTCTTTAGGGGTTTTATTTTAGTAGCCTGATGGGGATATGGACCTCCGAGATGATGGGCGAGCTGCCGCAAACGATACATCTAATCAGCTTCACACATGCGAGATAGGGATCTGAGCTGCTGACGGAGGAGCCCTTTTTTTTTCTACCTCGGGCTGGCTGGCTGGCTGGCGCGCGATATTATGCTGAGGCGCGTGATGAGCGAGCGAGCGCTCGTTGTCCATTATTTAATTACGATGTTGGTCATTATTGTCCTACCCTATTGACCACTCTAAGCTGCCCACTCCGCCTTTAAGCTTTGAGTTTAGTCTTAAACCCCTTGAGTTTGTTTTTCTCCTTAATAACCCTCTTTAAAAAACACAATTCCCTAAACCCTAGAAAAGATGATAGAGGCGGAGATGGTGGAGGAAGCGGCGCCGTCGTCGTCCCCGTCGACGAAGCGCGGGTTGATCGCGTACTTGCGGCGATTGCAGGATACGTTCGGGTTGAGGTACTGCGGAGCGTTGAGCCTGGTATACGGCGTGAACCAAGGAGTCGGCGAGGCGCTACTTTTCGGTGCCCAACGGTATTACTTCTTGGATGTCGTGGGAAGCAGCGCCGCGCGGTACACGCAAATCGACGGGTTCACGAATATCCCGTGGCAAATAAAGGCTATCTACGGCATGGTGTCCGACACGTTCCCGATCCGTGGTATGCGGCGGTCGCCCTACATGGGTCTGGCGGGCGTTTGCGGAATCGCGAGCGCGCTGGGTCTATGGGTCCTTCCACCGCGAGAAGCGAGCGGTGCGCTGCTTTTGGTGTTGTCGAACTTTTCCATCGCCTCGCCGGACGTGATGGTGGACGCGACGACGGCGGAGAAGGCGAAATCGCATCCCGCGTTGGCCGCCGACGTCCAGTCGTTGTGCTGGGGGTCGCTGTACTCGTGCTCTTTCCTTGCCTATTTTTGTGTGGGGTGGCTCCTCGAGAAAGTCGGACCCCGAAACGTCTTTGGTCTCTTTTCGTTGACGTCCTTGGCGGCTCTAGTCCCCGCCTCGTTCGGTTGGCTCGGCGAAAACACCAAACCGGCTTACGAACGCGTCGTAGTCCAGAACCCCCTGCGCACGGAAGAAGAACAGTTGGATGCGATCATCTTCGAAGCCACCGCGGAACCAGACGACAAACCCACCAAGAGGGCCGTCTTTGGTGCCGCGGTCCTTACCTGCGGCACGTCCGTGGTGATGGGGTCTCTCCAAGCGTTTTACTCCGGGCCTCGAGAACTCGCGATCGAAGGAACGACCACGATCGCGCTCGGCGTCGTCCTCGCCACTTGCCTCTATTTTCTCTTGGGGCGCGTCTCCAAGGATCTCGCTGGTGGGGCTATCTACATCTTCATCGCCGGAGCCCTCCAGCCGTCGACGTCGGTCGTCTTCGATTGGTCGCACGACGACGGCCAAAGTCGCGGCAACTGCGCTCGCGCGTGCGACGAGGACGACGATTCGTGTGGATGGGCGCGCGACAGGAACTATCCCTGCATCTCTCCTCACTACTACTCGATCATGAAGGCCTGTTCGGCGTTGTTTGGCTTGGTCGGAGTCGTGCTCTACAACTCGTTCTTCTCCGAGTGGACCTATCGAACCGTCTTTTTCGTTTCCCAACTCGCCTACTTTGGGGCTAACCTCCTCGACGTCGTGTGGGTCTCGCGCATCAATCTCTCCTTGGGCGTCCCCGATTACCTCTTTTTGTTCGGGGTCGAGGTCGTCCAGCCAATCATCCAGAAACTTCACGTCATGCCCATATTCGTCATGGCCGCCAGACTCTGCCCCCCAAATGTTGAAGCGACGCTCTTCGCCTTGTTGATGGGCTTGTCCAACTTTGGCGCCGTCGTCGGCCTTTACAATGGCGTCGTGCTTCTCCACTTGTTTGGAGGCGTCGACCAGCCGGACTTTAGGTATCTCCCGCATTTTGTCTTCGTCCGTACGCTCTGCTACCTTTCCCCGGTCCTCTTGATTCCCGTCTTCGTCCCGAAAGGCTCGCCCCTCGGCGGCGATCAACACGTGCGCGAGGACCACGAGCCTCGCCCAACCCAACCACGAGCCTACGAGGGCTCCGAGGTCGAGCTCGTGGTCGCGGCAAAAACGTGATTCTCTTGTAACGAACTATAATAACTAGCTATAGGCCGGCCCGGGGCATGAGGCGTAGGGGTGTAATCCAACCGCCCGTGATTCTCTTGCCGTCGTCGTCGTTATAGATTTTGTATCGAGATTGCAGAGTATTCCGCTATACAGTGTTAGAGCACTGAGAGACCATCCCGTCTCACCGCGTGAGTCTGGCAATCTGGTAGGTTTCAGGGAACCCAGGCAGTGGTCCCCCTAGCCTCTTCACACGACCGACGATACATAGCAACACATCAGGGTAACATGTAAGTACTACGTACCTGCGGGACGCGCTAGACCATATGATGATATGAGCGTGAGCACAGATCAGAGGACTATTTGACTTGTGTAGAATTGAAGGAGATGGGTAAGCAAGAGAGATCGCGTTTTCAACGGACGGAATAAGGGGAGGAGTTAGCAGATTTCTCTGCACCCCCTCGAGATGTCTTGTGGTTGAGGAAAATGACATCTCTAGAGAAATGTGATGGAGGACGAGATCAGGATAAACAAGAAGTGCACTTCAGAGGTCACATAAAGTGGCACAACAGGTTCATCAGCAAACAGATGTTAGTGCTTGGACTTGGGGATAACACTCTGAATGCTTTTGGCAAGGGAAACTTTAAAAGAGGGAAGTGAACGTGATGCGGCAGATGTCAACGATAACGGTGAAGAAATTGCTTCGTCCTCTTGGACTTCACATATGGCAGGAACGTCATCATTTTCAGGTTCAGAAGGATGATTAATACTCTTTGCAGACCAGTGTTGAGGTATGATCCTGTGGTTATGAGCGAGCAGGCGATGCAAGATTTGAGGGATAAGGCTGCTCAATTGCAATTCATCGAGGTTATTCTCGAGAAACTGTGGGATGGTGAAAGGATCTTGGAGGGACTCAGTTTGTTGTAAGGCAGGATGATGTGTCGTGCGGATTAACTCGTTTCGGAGTTGAAGGAGAGTATCATCAGGCAAGCCAAACACTAAGTCGTGTTGGTCATTCAAGGCAAGAGTGAGTCTGTTGAGTAACTCACACACCTTGTATAGGGTTACCAGCAGAACGTTGGTATTAGTAGTGGCTGGGAATAGCCGATTTTCCATGTCACGGAGGTCTGTGACAGCAGTAGTTAAATCAGACCGTAAGGCAGCATTTTCAGTAGTTAAGGCGTGGAGACGTTGGTCCATTTGTCCATATGAAGTTTGGAGAATTGCTACCCGCTGGGTAAGTTGAGTCACCTGAGAGGATAATGCCGCAAGATCTAGAGAGGTAGTAGTGCTAGGTTGTGTTGGTGCCGGGGCAGTAGGTGCCACTGGCGGGTAGTTTACTGACTTTTCCGTCGCAGGGGTAGATTCGTTATAGAGGTCGGGGTAGCGTGATGATAAGAGCTTAGCAAAATCTTTGCGATCGGTGTCGCAAAAGGTAGTCGGTGAAGATACTTCGTCAAAGATAGATGGTGGTCGTTCATCATATGCCGGTGTGTTGTACTGAGTAATGTGATGTACGAGAGAGCGGCAGAGAGCGTGAACCAAAGGCTGATAAACACTTGCCTTAATCATCGACTGTTTCTTTGCATGTGTGCGAAAAATTGTCACAATAAGCGACAGGTGTTCCAGATGAAGCCGAGAAATAAACGGGGTTGAAGGGGTAAGCCACCGCAATTTATGAATCTGTTATGACTGGGGAAGTAATAATAATATCAGCGGGTAGTGCGTGTTCCTTGATTAGTTCTTGGAGCAGTGCTTGCAGATCCAATGGGAGAAAGAAAACACGGAGGATGGTGGCACGGAGGTGACCAGCGGGTGATGACTCACAAGGAAAAACAATTATACGTGCGTTCCACGCGAGGAAAAGAAACGAGAGGGCAATGTGGTCAGAGTTTCTACACGCACAACACATACCCATAGTTGGAATAGAGACAGGTATGAAGGCATTGCGAATATGTGATTCGCTGGCGAGATGTTCTAAGACAGCAGCAGGGAACTCGTCTATCTTCCTTTTATAATAGGAGACACAGATTAGGAGCGGTTTGCCGTCGTTGTCGAAGCATTAAAGGCAGTGAAATGAAGACTGTTGGGTCTCCTTCTTGAGACCTCAATAGCAGAGTGTAGCGTACATTGAAGGTGCAGAAGGCAGAGGGAAGACGACTGGTTTTCTGACTGAGCAGAAGTTCGACAGTTCCATGAAGATCTGGTAGTCCAAGTGATCGCGAGATGCGTAGATGGAATCAAGTGCCTTGAGTGGGTCTGTATGTAGAAAGGACGATAAGAGACAGGTGAAAGGGGTTTCGAATTTTTTTGGTCTGACGTGATAGATGATCCATGTTCCTGCTGAGAAACATTTAAAACGACAGCATCGGCAAAAGTGGCTAAGGGGTTGGAGCCAGGCCGGATCGCAGCAGCAGAGGATGAGAGCAGACGAGTAATGTCGTCGCGATTTGGTTTCCTACGGTTCGGAGGAGTGTTGGTAGACGACTCAGCGGGCGTAAGTGTGCGAGGTAACTCGCGTCGGGCGGGCGTGACTCCACGTGGGTGGTTGCTGCCAGTGATGCATTGGCGACGACGTACACAAAAAAAAATAGTGGCAAAAGATGAGGGCTAGTTTAATGACATTGCGGTCTGGGCTAGAGATTAGGTATCTTCTTGGTCTGAGTCAGTAGCATGGTGCATATCTAGAAAAGAACGGAATGTGGTAAAGTCGGCTGCAAGAGGCTTTGTGAGGCCATCAGCTACGTTTAACTTGCCAGGGACATGGTGAACACGAATTTGCTGTAGTGCGACATATTCTCGAATTTTGAACCATCGAGTGGAAAGGGCTTTGCTACAAGAAGAACCGTCTGGGTTGTTGGACGTGTGCACAGCTGCAGCATTATCAGACAAAAGAGGTAGGCTTCTGATGAAGCGCATATCCTCGGCAATAGGATTGTCGTCAGCGTCAAAATCGGAAGGAGGGTCAGTTTGCGTATTCATATAGAATGTCGGATTAACAACAAACGAGAGCCCAAGAAGTAACTTACGGAGCCAGACTGCCTCGTGAGCGCAGATGCTGAGAGCGATAAGCTCAGCTTCGTGGGTAGAACACGAAACTATGGGTTGTAGTTTGCTTTTCCAGGCGATGAAGCAGTTGAACAGGTAGAAAACTTCCTGTTCCAGTGAAGGAGAGTTGTCGGCATCCACCATAGCAACTAGAGGGTCGAACTTGCCAGCAGCGATGTCTTTGTCCCGGTAGTCGATTATTGTTGACAGGTCAACTCTATTAGACGAAATAGCGCGTAGATGGTTTTCGATAGCATTCCCTTTAGGGTGAAACCAGAGACGAGGAGCTCGATTGGCAGGTTTGCTGAGGTACCTTAGGAGGTGACAGAGCATTTGGACATGCACATAGGTGGGAGAGTGCATACCTCGGGAACAGCGTCCTAGAGCTTGGGAGAAATCGGGGCGACAAGCAACTTGCGTGAAGACCAATTTACCACGTAGAGTACCGAAGTGATCGTGGATATAAATTTCCACATCGGTAGAAGGGGAGCCTTCTTTATAAGTAAAAGTGGATGACATAGGATACCGTAGTGGGGTGAGGTTTTTTAGTGTGGGATGGTCGGTAAATAATGCTTCTAGTTTGGCTTCGACATCTAACGATATGGATCCATCCGACGTTCGGCAGACACGCATTCCCAAAAGAGTATGGACTGGCTCGAATTGTTCCACAGAGAAGCGCTCGTGTAACGCTTCTTGTAACTCTGTGCGGAGAGTGTCATCATTTGACACTATAACAATGTCGTCCACTGATAAACTGCAAATGACAAAGCGAGTGTGGGATGTGCGCACATATGAGCACGTATCCGCATGGAGTCGCTTGTATCCAAGACTCCGAAAGAAGCCGTCGATCTCTTTGTTCCAGAGAGAGGGAGATTGTCTCAGGCCATAAAGGGATTTCAGCAACTTGGGTAAGCGGCGGCCACGGTATTTATCGTCGTGAGGATCAAGTAGTTTGATGCCATCCGGGAGTTGGACGTAGACGTGTGCATCGATGTCGGACTGGACGAACGCGTTGGGCACGTCACTATGGTAGACCGGTAGTCTTTTGTACGCCGGAATTGCTAAGATGATACGTATGGCGGTCATAGTTGCCAAGGGCTGAACGTCCCAAAGAAATCAGCGCCAAGTGAGGCTAGAAATCCACGCAAGACTAATCTGGCCTTGTGCTTGATGTAATCGCCAGACGCGTTCGTCTTGATCTTGAGGACGAGCCGGCTGTCAATTGGACGAGTAGAGGCATCAGGTAGAGATAGCTTAAAGCAGCCGAAGCGCACTATATCATGTAGTTCCTTTGCGATGGCCTTGACATAGGCTTGTCTGTCTTCAGGGTAAAGGCCTTGAAGACACTTGAGCTTGTACTCGTCGATGGATATGTCGGCCTCTTGGACTTTGTATTCGTTCTAACCTATAGTGGCTGGAGAGCCATAGTTTAATGACGATTCGGTCGAAGCAGTGTAGAGGACTTCAGGATATGCGTGAGTGGCACAAGTGGAAGGGTTAGAGTGGTCAGGTTCCAAGGTCAAGGCAACAACCAGGAGGGGTTCCTCCTGAAGTACCTGGGTGATGTACTCGGCAGTGCATAGGAGGCATTCCTCCAGGTCAGACAATTCGGCGCAGCGCCAAACTCAGATGGCGAGTGATCGATGAGACTGGTGGGTGCCAAGTAACAGTAAGTGTATTGCAATGGGGAGACACCAAACGCTGAAGCATGTTCCATGAACATAGCGACAAGTGAAGGCGGGAGGTGGCCACTAGGAGTGGCATCGGTGAGGAGGTGTGTAGCTACTGGGATGCTGGATGCGCATTTGGTTTGCGAGAAAGCACCATCGAGTAAGGGGTAGCGAGATAGAAGATCGGTACGCAATGGAAGGAAGTTTTTGACCTGCAGAGCCTGTTCCCCCTCTGGGCCGAGAGCCGTCCAGTGGATGCCACCAGAGGTGTTGAGGGAGGAGAGGGTGGGTGATTTGAAATCGAGAAAGCGATGTTGAAGGTCCCAGCGGAAGTCAGCGAGTTTGCCGCCAGCGGCTTTATAGGAACCAACCGTAGAAGCTTGGAGCCGAGCATTGACAGAGGTCATGGAGGAGGCTTTACGCTGGTTGGGGCGCTTAGTCCCCGGGACAAGTTGAAGGTGGTCTTGAGATAACAAGTCCTTGTAAGAAGGGCGAATTGGCGGTGGCGAAATGGTATTGTCGTCACGAGAAGTAGTGTCGTCAGCAGGTGGTGAGGCTGCGGATGTAGGCTTAGGAGAAGGATGCGGAGTTGGCGACGGGGCAGGAGCGGGCGTGTGCCCCCTCTCAGGATGAATCCCCCTTTGCAACGCATCATCGGGGTCTTCATCGCGATGAGGGCTAATGTCGAAGGATATTGTCGGAGCATCAGGTAGTGGCGCATGTTCAGGATCCAAGGTGGAGCGGCGGATCATGTAGGTGAAGGTCAGTTTAGAGGTGATGCGAAGCTGGCCATTTTCAGGATTAAGGACAACATCAGCTTGATGGTCGACACGAGGAGAGACAAGTGGGTTTTGGGAGTTGGCGCAGCACAGGTAGAGATAGCGGCGCCGAGAGGGCTCATACTTGTGATGTTCACGAGGCACAAGAAGGAGGAAACACTCGCTGCCAAAGATCTTGATGAGATCATGTTGAGGTGTTGCTAGCTGATTGTGAAGAAACTGTTGAGGGCTGATGATGGCGTGGTGAATGCGTTCGAGTGAGGCATTTGGCAAGAGGTTGTATAATTGGATGGTGTGGATCACAGCCCACGGGAAGTGGATGGCAGGTTCCACGATCTTGGCGCCACGGTAATGGGCATTGAGAAGGTTACGGAGGCAAGTAGATGAGGCGGAGGCGATAAAGCCTATGCTCTGTTCGACCTCGTGGTTAAAATGATGGATGAAGGTAAGGTGGGAAAGCAACAAGGTTGATGCCGTGTTCGACCCTGTAAGGAGTGGTGATGTGCTGGCTGAAGTACGGCCGGAACGCATCGGAGTATACTGTGCGTAGGTGCACATTGAGTTGCGTTTTGCAAAAGTTATGCAGATAGTCTAATGCTTGAGTAAATTCGGTGGCGTTAGCGGTGCGAGTGAAGTAGGCGAGTAGGAACTTGGATAGTAGTTCTTTGAAAACGATAATATGGGAGAAGCCGCCCCTTTCAGATGGTATGGTTACGTAGCCACCATCGCAGGCCCAGACTTCACCAGGTCGGTGGGTCTGTTCAAAGTTGGGCTTGGTGTCGTTGGTATGGGCGTGGCGGTGACGTTTGTCGTGGCAAATGCAGTCTATGCACATATCCCTGTGGGGATCGGATGCTGAGAAGCCAGGGCGAGCAAGAACGTCTGGGGCTTTGGCGGCAACGTTATCAGGACAGTGATGTACATTGTGGAAGCGGTTGGCGCGTTCTTTGGCATTTTGGTATTCGACTGTGCCATGGGCGAGTGATTTGCGAGGGATTGCTTTGACCGGGATGTCTTTCTGCCGACGGACATTGAATTTTAGCTCTGTGGATGCGTCTAATGATGGGGCATCAGGATCATCGTTAGTGTCAGCATCATCAGCAGTGGGAGTTATAGCAAGGGCTTCTTCAGGGGTTGTTCCCTAGGAACGGTAGTTTAACGACATTTCGGTCCAGCTGCAGTTGGAGATATGACTCATGAATGCAGTCGCCTGAAAGATAGTGTCTGAGCTGTGACTGGAACGAAGCAGTTCACCGGTGAGGAAGGTAGATACGTAAGTCTTCTTCAAGGTAGCACTGTCATGTTGAAAGGAAGGGTTCAACATAAGTGACTTCATATCGGCGACCACGCGACAGAGGTGGGTGTAAAGAGTGTGATAAGTGCCCGCAGGTAGAGCATCGCTGAGTAGGCCGCAGCATAAGTCTTTCTTCAATGAAAGTAAGAAGGACGTCTGGAAGCAAGTGTGTTGTTAGCTTTGATAAGTTCGGCTCGCGTGGGGTAGCGGAGTTTGCCGTTGCGAGGCTCCAGCAAGATGATACTGGCATATCCCCGGATAGTTGGCAATGGAGCCGACATAGAGTGAATTTTGGATCCGAGCTTGCGGTCGCTGCCGCGTAAGTAGCCAATATACCTGCTATGAGAAAGATGGTAATCTTCCAAGGAAAAATATCTGTCCTTGAAAGTGAATTGGTCGGAGGGTTGGTTGTATGAGAGACAGTCAGGTATAACAAGAGAGCACTGTTGGAGTAAGTTGCGGATGGCAGGGACAGTGTTGTGGGCTGCGTTGACAAGGGGGTAGGCTTGCACTAGCCATAGGTATCTCTGAAACGAGTCGAGATGGAGCTTCTTGTCGGCGGGGTTATCGCTGGCTGTTAGGGTGCAAGTAGATCCATAAGCGTCAATGGAAGCCTGGTATTTGCTTGCATTGTTCTCAACTAGTAAGGTGCCATCAGAGTGGTGTCCACCGGTAAGAGTGTGGATGTTGAAGGTAGATGAGGAAGTTGTAATAAATAGCCTAGGAGCGGGCTGGTTAGTTTCGAAGATCGTAACATAGTAAGATACAGGTGTAGGGTTGTTCGGCGAGATTCTGGCGAACAAATTGTATAGGGTGATAAATGCCTTGAGGCGAAGAGGATTTGATGACCCGGGTAGTGGTTGATTAGAAGACCTCTTGAAGCCAATGTGATGATAGGAACACTCCGAGTGCGTTTTATGTGTATGTTGTTCGAAAGCTTGCTGTGAATGAAGCCTGAGGAAGAGTAGGTTGAGGGTCTCGAGCTCATATAAGCTAAGCCGAACGGAGCCAGTACGAGAGTACAAGGGAAACGTCTTGGGGGAGTGAACCAATGGTGGATCTGGGTAAGTGCGAACCCAGCCTTGAGACAGTGCCTTGGAGAGCCAGAGGGTTTTAGGCACGGAGTTAACGTCATCTGCTATGTCCAAGAAGCGCTTCGGGTGCTGGTTCGGCCAGGACAGGATGTCCATGGGTCCACTGTGTACATGCGAGCAACGCAGATCCATCGTTCCCGAGATTGATAATCGCCGCACAGATAGGTAGGGAAGCGGCCGAATACATCAACAGTGTAGTCCAGTGTGGCGTGAATGAGGTTAGCTACGGAGATGTGATCCCTGTGAATGCACTTGTGAGGGGATGTCATCTCCGCAAGTAGAACTAAGGGCTTGATACTTTGATGACAGATAGCATACTGTCAAAGAGGGAGTCATCGAGTAAACTGGCCAAGTCGGATGTTTTGGTGCTCTTGATAAGGCTTCGGTTGGTACAAGGGGGAGTGATTTCTATCACATCACAGTTAAAATTCCGTCTTTCATCCTCCTTTATAGACTGGAGATGATCGAGGAAGGAGAGTAGAGATTCGAAGATAATAATCTTTGGAAATTGTTTGCGCAGCATGCGTACGAGCGTTTCGTCGGACTCAACAGCAATCTTAACGTGGATGTTTAAGCCCAAGTCATTGGTGGCCTGTGACAGAAACGCAGGTGTTGACAATCCAGAGCATGGTAACATGACAGTTGGTTTACGAGAGCCATTGTTGGTAGTTGATAGGAATGCTGGACGGGTGCGTAGTCAGGTGAGAGGTGGAGTGTTGTTTCTTACATATTCATTCTGCTTCCGAAGGTTGAGAAGTAGAGTATGCAGCCACGGTCGAGTTTCGAGCTTGGTGACCAGGTAATTGTAATAGTGGCAAAGGTCACGGTTTTCGTTCTACCTCTTCAGCGGGAAGGATAGTGAACGTAGTTCAAGGTTCGTATCGCGTGCAAGTGTGTAGGGTAGACACGGTATTGCAGGGAGGTCGTGGTCGACGTAGTGAATGGGCACATGCACATCTTTATCAAGTAAGCTAGTGAGGTGCGACATATTTGGCTGTTCACTGTCATTGAGAGTGACAGTTAGCTGAGCCTTGTTCCACTCAGGGGCACTTAGGATGAACAAGTGTCGACCCTGCGCTGGTTTGAGGTATAGGGCATAGTCAAGCTTGACGTAGCCAATGCCTTGTTGAGCAGGCAAAGGGGACACTATATATTTTCGTAACCATGATATGCGATACCTGCTGTTGTCCAGTGGCAGTTTGGACAACTGGGGCACATTTAGCGTCTACGGGAATAATGTGATTCGGTAAAGCAAAATCGAATGTGGTTATCAGCGAGATGGAAGCACAACTGTCCAAGTATAGAAATTGAAAATGTAGGGGAAGATTATGGTCTCTCCGGTATTGGTGAGAAAAGTGTTTTCAGGCTTTTACCCTTACCCTGATCGCCGACCGCATGGTTGCGATGGAGGACGGTGCCTCATGAACCCTGAGCCTTGCGAGGGCATCCGCCCTCCCGGCGTAGGTTGGCACCTATTCGCCTCTCGGGCGGGCCGGTTGGCAGCCGGAACGTTCGCAGTGGGACGGGGTATGGCCGGGGGGCGCAGACGGAAGGTTATCGACGAGTTGGTTGTCAGTCACATCGCGGTCTCCTCGTCGCATGGCGACAAGCTTGATGATCACTCTCCGCCGACCCACCTTTCGGCGCCCCTCGTCTACAGGCCCGTGATTCCGGACTGGCTCCTGTCGGTCCGGCCTGGCTCCCATGCTCGGGAGAGGTCTGAAGTTAGTTAGTTAGCGTTTTCGCAGGGTACACTGGTAGAAGGAATGCTGGCTGCGAACAAATTAGTTTGAGTGAGCAGTTTTGAGGTGACCACGACTTGTGAAAAGGTAATAGGAACGACGAGCGCGGTAGGTTCCCCGTTGTCCTTGCCGAGACCGTTGTTAAGATCGAAGGGTGAGAGATCTTGTGGGTTGCTCGACAATGTAGTATTGGCCGCTGCTTGATCGGAACTCCTTCGGCACATTGCTGCAGTGACATGTGACGAGAGCTCCGTAAGTCGCTCAGGTGACAATTTTGCTATGGCGTCA
Organism: Chrysophaeum taylorii; assembly: GCA_029834535.1. Classification (NCBI taxonomy): domain Eukaryota; class Pelagophyceae; order Pelagomonadales; family Pelagomonadaceae; genus Chrysophaeum; species Chrysophaeum taylorii. The sequence continues at coordinate 71,535 of JAQMWT010000010.1, read as the reverse complement.
GCAGTAAAATTGACTGATTCCGCGGCAGCAGCAGTGGCTGGTGAAGAGCTGGTGCCACTTGAGTTAGGTGGAGTAGAGGTGTTGGGTGCAGACATGGTAGGTTGGTCTCCCCCATAGTTTAACGACGTTTCGGTCGAAAGCCGGTGTATGTCAACATTCCGAACGATACCTTCGGCATATGAAAGTTGATCATTTAAGCGGAGCAAGTCTGTATTATCGTCTGGGTTAGATGTAGTAGCGATAATATCTGCAGATTGCAACAACGTTTCAAATAGCTTTGTAATCTTATCTTGCAGCTGAGAGGTAGTGGTAGTTTGATTGACGTACTTGGAGAGCTCCCGGAATTGATATTTGAGTGCATGCATAGTATGCTTGGTGCGACTAATAATTTCATATCAGATCGAGAAGGTCTGTCAAAGGTGCGAGCACACACAGGGCGGTCGTTAGATTGACCAGGACTGCGGGCTCTGGTGACATAGGAGTCACCGGATCGGTAGTAGCTAAGATCGTTGGGCGAGAAGGGCCGACTAGCGTCTTTTGAGTTACGTTGGCGTCGGGCAGTAAATGCGGGTTTCGACGGTTGTCCATTGGCTGAATTGGTAAGTGACGCAAGTACATGTGCTGTGTACGCCAGTTCAGTGTCTGTGGAGTCCAGCAGTTGAGTTAGCAGTAATTTGGGCTCTTGATGTGCGGACAATCCTTCCACGTAAGGGATCCAAGAGACTGGCGGTTTTAGGCGTCTTTTATCGCTTGTGGTAATGGACACTGAGTGGTAGAGGTCCAGTGCGTACTCAAGAATAGCAGAGGAGTCAGAAGGGTGACAGTGTCTGTTGGCTTCAGGTTGCGCTCTAGTGGAGGTGCGTGTTTCATAGACGAGGCACCAGTCGACCCACCCTCTATCGTAACGATTGTTGCTGTCATCGGCAAAATGGCGGTGAGCTTCTTCATAAATTTTACTGCAGAGCGTGGATTGATCAAACTGTAGATCTGTTTCTTCCTGAGTAAGTTGGAAAGAAAGATGTCTGAAGGACTGCACGCATTCGATGAAGACATGTACATACCAGTTGGGGTTGTACACAACAGTATTGAATTGCTGTTTTAAATATGAAACGTCATTACTAGAGACTGTTTCGTAGAGGTTAAAGGCAATGAGCATGATAGCTCGGGTTTTATTAGGATGATAGTGCCGGTTGTATACCTCGGTAATGGCTGGCCAGGCCGCAAGAGCGGGTTTACCCACACTTTCGTGATTGGAAAAGGTATACAAAAAGGTGGCATAGGTAGATTGGTAGGTTTGCATGTGAAAGGGCAAAGGTGGACACTGGAGCGTTAATTCTTGCATCAAAGGCAAGTTCACGAGGATGCTCGCGATTGAGCTCCCGTTCAGCGTCTAAGAACAAGTTATTTATTTCTGGGCGAAGGGCTTTGACCTCATTATTATAGCAAACAGTGGCCAACTGTGCTACTTCACGGTCAAGTAAGTTAGGGAGCGCCTCAGATGTGAAGTGCCAGCTCTGATATTCAGGAGGCAAATCTTCAACATCTGGGAGGTGGAATTCCTCCACTCTGTTGCCAGGCCCGGAATACCCGGTCGAGAATCCTATTGCGCTTGACTTCATAGTCAGGGCAGGACCTCGTATAAGCCTCGTACGAGTCGTACTCGAAGAGGGCTCCTGCGTGGTGGAAACGCAGTAATTGCCTAATATGTCTCACTTGAAGTGAGACCTTGCGGCTTTGGATTTGAAATCGGTTCCCACCATCGAGATACCCAACAACAGGGGCTTCTAATTTCTAAATATCCGCACCAGTGACTGCCTTGGGTGCGGCTCTTGCTGCTCGTTCCGCCATGAAGACGGTGACGTGAACCTATAGTTCAGTCATAGAACAGTTGACACAGTTAGACATTCTAAGGGGGTCTGTCTAGCGGTGTCTATGTACACTCATCAGGTAAAGCAATGGAAGCGCCTATGTGGCAACTGTGCAAAACTGTGGTTCCTGCCAGTGTTAAAGGGGCATGCACTGAACAGGCAGTTGGTAAGGGGCTGCTCGGAGAGCGGCATGTTGTGTACTATCGTGGAGCATCCAAAAAGAGGACATACCCAATATATTCCAAGCGCGCGTGCAAGCAACACCGGACTTGTACAGACTACATGCACACTGACACTTTCACGACAATACGATACTATAAACAAGCACACAGGGGGTACGCAGTCTTAACGTGTGCGATGTAGCTATAAACCACCCATGTTGTAGCGTATACAAACAATTGTGTTGCATGGCGAGGCTAGATCGGCGCGGTAACGATCCAAAACCCAATGGTAAACGTGCATGTAACACATGATCTCTCAGGACCCCGCTGGGCCCATAACCTGCAGAGTATTCCGCTAGGCAGTGGTTAGATCACTGAGAGACCATCCCGTCTCACCGCGTGAGTCTGGCAATCTGGTAGGTTTCAGGGAACCCAGGCAGTGGTCCCCCTAGCCTCTTCACACGACAGACGATACATAGCAACACATCAGGGTAACATGTAATTACTACGTACCTGCGGGGCGCGCTAGACCATGATGACAAGCGTGAGCACAGATCAGAGGACTATTTGACTGTGTAGAAAGGAAGGAGAAGGGTAAGGAAGAGATCGCGTTCTCAACGGACGGAATAAGGGTAGGAGTTAACAGATTTCTCTGCAGAGATATTCCACTGGTGCCTCCTACGTCTTGATGATACTGATGGATGATCACCACGGTCGGCCGACCCAACTCTCTGTTAAAAAGGAGTCGTGGTTTTAAATTTGGGGGCTCTTCCTTACTACTAATCGACAGATGTTTGTCTGTTTGTCTTTAAATGTCGACTGCTAAGAGGGGGGTGTGTGTGGGGAGCATGAAGGATGTGGGTGGGTTTGTCTGTCTGTCTGTTTGTCTGTTTGTCTGTCCTACCCGATTTAGCGTAAGGATCAGGTAGGCCCGCGAGCCAGGCATTGATCCTCCAAGCCGTCTACGGCGACCTCGCAGACTATTTCCACGACCCGCGGCGGCTCTTTCAGCGCGCCATTCTCACGCCCCGTCGAAACGATGTTGTCGATGCTGACAACGCGCGCATGACCGCGGCCTTTTTTTCCCGGAGACGAGGCGTCGGTGTTCTTTTAGGCAGACTAGGTTGGGTCGGAAGACGACGCCTCGCTCTTTACAGTCGAGTTTTCGACTCCCTGACAACCAACGGCATGCTGACTTTGAGCGCGAGCTTAAGGTCTTCGCAACCTCGACCCGTCGCACGGCCACTGCAACGTTACCAGATACATGATCGATCGTGTCGTGTCACCGAGGCTCCTCCAACCTGTATCCCTTAAGGCCCGCCGACGCCAAACGATCAACAAGAGCCAGGGCCACAAGAGCCAGGGCCAGACGCCCCGCGAGGTCGGCGTCCTCTTGCCCAAACCCGTCTTCTGCCACGTCCAGCTCTACGTGGCTCCCTGTCGATCGGCAACCCCGAGGATATAATCATCTGGGTCGACGACTCCACCCTACCCCACACGTGCTGCGCAATACCGATAAGCCCCCTCCCGGCGTCTACACGCGCACTGTAGGTGAACTTACTGGGACCAGGTGAGTTTACTGGGGTTAGAGATTGGGATTAGGTGAATAAAGTGACCAGGTGAACTTACTGGGACCAGATGAACTTACTGGGGGTTTTAAAGTAGACTCAAAGGTTAGCGGCGTGTGCGGATCAAGGCAGCTTAGATTGGCGGAGGCGAGAGCGACGAGCTGGAAGGAGTGGTGTGAGCACGAGTGGGTTTACGCCGAACTTACTGGGGTTGGAGATTTGGACTAGGTGAACTTGCTGACCAGGTGAGCTTATTCAAAAAATTTTCAAGAAACTTACTGGGACCAGGTGAACTTACTGGGGTTAGAGATTGGGACTAGGTGAACTTACTGGCCTGCACTTGTTTGGTATTATTATCAAATGATCGGAGGCTGTTTCTCCCAACGCCATCGGGCCCGACATCGTGAATCGCACATAGTAAGTTCCAGGGAGTAGTAATTCCTAAGACTTCTTGAGAAAGCCCCGCCGCAAATATTACTACCTTTTGCCATGCACCACCGCATACTCGTGAGACAAATGAAGTGAAATCGTGATATACCTGAGCCTTCGGCGGACGCAGTGTCTCACTTACTTACTTGTGGGTGTGGGGTTTCACACTGGAGGTGTGCCATAATGGTTTGTGGCGGGCGTCTGATTGACAGGTGTGGCTTATACCTCTTGGATTATTGATCACAAACAATCTCGAAGATATGGCAGCCCATCACCAGGTTTGAAATTGATTTTGTAGGAGGACTATTTAAACGGCGTGTGACATATAGGATGTGTCGTGCGATGCCATCGTATAACTTGAAGCACGGCTTCACAGCATGTGCGCGTGTACCAGAATTGTGAAATGCCGATACTTTTGATGGACGGGGCGCATGATATTTTTTGCGATTATCCACATAAATATTTTTGTTCCTGAATGTATTTTTCTTAATTGCGCTCAGTAGATGATCGTGTTCGTCAGGTGGCTGCTTCGCAATAGCGCCATGGCAACTGGCGGCTACAAGTCAGTAGGCTTTGAAGTCACTTTGCTTGTCGCCTGAGCATCTAGTGGTACAAAATCTTTATGATGGTGCTTTGCGTGGAGTCTCAATACCGCATGATATTATTACAAAGGCCGGGGCGTTTTGTAGGCATTCGCCAAAGTTTTGGAGTTGAATAAATGCCGCCGAATGAAAAGAAAGGCTCGGCGCTGGTTAATATTGCGATTTCTGAAACGACCCACCTCTTCTACAGTAACGAACCGATATTGTGCGACCCTGCCTCTGAACCAAGTCCCAACCTCTCTCACTCCTTGACCACAAGTTCACGCTCTCTCCTTGCTATTCGTTCTTTGCTGTTCTCACCACGCTCCTCTCTGCGTTTCCGCCACTCCCTGCCTCTTCACCTGTCTGCTTTGCCTTTTCGCTTTCTCCATCGCCGTTCTCTGCGGTCGTTCTTGGCCTTCTCTCCTTTCGTGTTTCTCTTCCTTTAAGCGCTCATCCATTCTGGCTCTCTGAGCCTGGGAGTTGCCAACCATAATTGATAAGGGGGAAATGTCATTTGGTCACGAAAAAGTATCATATTTGGTCACGACCCTTTTTTGATTTTCTGTGGTGTCATCTGGTACTCAAAAAAATGTCATTTGGTCATTGCCTGAGCAAATGACATTTTATTAAGGGGTCGGTCAAGTTTGGTCAACAAGTTTGGTCAACTTCTTTCAAGTTTGCTCGATTTGATTTTTGTTTAAGGGAAAATACACAAGTTTGGTCACTTTCAATATAAGTTTGATCAGTTAAGTTTGGTCACTCCGAAGTTGCATTAAGTTTGATCAATCAACCCCTGAAGTTTGATTAATAACCTTGTAAGTTTGGTCAACAAGTTTGATCACTACGCCTCAAACTTCCACAGTATTGACCAAACTTTGGCTTTAAAATCAAACAGGCTTTTTAAGGGGGCGCGTGAGCGCTTTTGGTGCGAAAATGCTTTAAAAACGAGAGCTAGCTGGTGCAGCTACGCAGAATCTACCGTGGCGTTACACGCACGGCATGGGCATGGGCAACCCCCCATGACCGCCTTAGAATGAGATCCTAGTACGGCGCGGCGATACGCAAGGAGCTTCGCATATTGAGGGCAGCGACGCGCGGCCTCGCCAGCAGTTTCCCACGGCTTGACGCGGTTAAGCTGGGCCCATTCCCGCACCTTCCATCGTAGGAGCATCCCATACCGCGACTCACCATGGTGCTGTTGCCGTGGTCGTCCGCCATTCTTCGGCAAGAGGCGGATGCCGAAAGACAAAGGTAAATGGTCAGCGTGAGACGGATCACCCCATCCTGGATCCCAAAATCCGAGAGGGAGAGCGTCTTTTCGAATCGATTCAGGGTCGAGAGCGCGCATCACACGTTCTAAGGAGGGTGGCTCTTGATAGTGTTGTGGAGGTTGTCGTTGACGGTCTTGTTGAGGCAACCACACGGCTATGTCAAAGTGCCCCCCGGGCGTTAATGAACCATGGGCCCGCCGGGCGTTAATGAACCATGGAATTGAATCGACGCGGGAGCTTCGAAATAAACAAGTCACCTGTGAGCCTTGTTGAACGAGCGGAGAACATGGCGCATTGGGTCCTTTTCTTGGAGCGAGGCTTTCCGGCCGGTGGAGCACGTGTAGGCCGTCCTGATTGATTGGACTCCTGCGCGAAGCCTGTTGTTTCCGTGTCGAGTGCGTTGGGTGTACACGCCCGATAGGACCGTGGGTCACACGAGCTCGCTGCTACAAACATTGTTGGACACTCCCATAAAAACACATCATTTGAACTCGGCTACACATATCGCACCGAGTCGCTCTCGAAAGGTAAGAAGTTGCCCATACTCAGCTCGGCAAGGATTCCCTTGTCTTCGTCGTTCGCATCATACCGCTCCGTATCGTCCCCGTTGTCGTACGTGACGGTGAACTTATTTCTGCAGTAGGTGACTGTTCCAGGAGCGTAGTGTTTAGGCTGCGCAGCGGGATATGGCACATCCGAAGCCATCACCCGGACTGATTTGACACTCCTTCCGCGCGCCGCAAGCATATTGAGGGTAGTGGTGAGCTCGGCGCGCGCACGGTCCCACGCTTCTTTGTCTGTTGGCCACCAGGGAGGAAACGAGCTTGTAGACGACTCTTTCTGCCGCTTGCTCGGGGGCTCGGTAGGCGCGGGAAGCGCGGGAGGCTCGGGAGACTCGGTAGGCGCGGGTGACTTGGTTGCTTTGCGGCATCCTTTCGTCTGATTTCTACTGGCGACCCGGGCAAATGTTCCTTCTGGGTCCAACCCGGCGAACGTCTTGGCCATTTCTTTTCGTGCTCGCTTCCGGTCCTTCTTTGACCCCGACCCCGTATTCTTCTGCAGCGAGGATTCTTGGCGTTGGTCGTTCTTTGGCCTGCCTGTCCGTCGGGGCCCGATCGCGGATGGCAGCCAAAGTTCAAACTCCTCATTAGCTTCTTTGCATTCGGCTTCGTCGACTTGCTCCGAATCTTCAAAATTTACGTATCCCTTCTGCCCGATAACAACGATGGACGTAAGTTGCCGGTTGTTGTCACCTTTGACATATACCAAGAACGCCCCCTTATTGGCCCCAGCGCCGCCGCCGTAAGGCTGAACTTTCGTTATCCGGGTCATGCTTTTTTCAACCTTCACTTGGGCATCATTCTTGTAGTTGGGCCCACGGTTCACGCTTAGATATCACATAGAACAAACCGACAAGTTTGAACATAATAATGGAAGTTTGATCTGAAAAGAAAGACAAAGGCCCGTAGGCCCGTACGTATTTGAGATGGTTGAGACCCTTGAGGTTCTTGGCCGAAAACACGCAATTTTGATCGAGGACAAGACGAAACTAATGACGCAACAATTTGCATCCGAACACGAGGAAGACGCACGTGAGCCTCTCGCCGGTTTTTGAGCACCGGATGGCCGCTGCGCTCGTATCCGCGTAGGTCGTTGCCTGCTCAGCGAACAAGGTCCGGAGGGACTTGGGTCCGTTGCATAACCTAGCGTTGATCTGCGTCTTGTTGAAAGCCTCCGCCGGGTTGTTCGTACTCGTGCCAAAGAGTGCCCTGGGCCCGTCTAACACTGTGACGGTGTCTGCTTCCTGTTCGTTGAGATGTTTTCGCGCATATTCGCGCCGACTGGCAACCTGTAGTGCCAGAAAGCTCAATGCCACGAGGAGATTATGACTCACCCAACGCTGGGCCTTGGGAGAAAGCTCGGCATGCAAAGCGTCGCTGGCCGCCTTCGTAGGCGCCTCAAGAAAGCGACGAAAGATAGCGGCGTCCCCGGATTCCGCGATCTTTGCGATGTTCTCGCTGCGTGGTTCACTGTGAATAGGACGTATTCACGAAGAGTAGTACGTGACTAAACAGCTCATCAAAGACTTACTGCACGAGAAGGCGTCGGCCTCGGGCGTATGCTGCGCAGGAATCGGAATTAGACGAGGAATCAAATGGTGCTAGCGAGGTCACTCACGGTGGCGTGCGCTATGAGGCCCCCCTTTTGGAAGTCCTGTACTATGACGAATCCCTGAGAGTTTATCTGCGGGATGCTCTCGACGGTCAGTTTAAGGACCTTGCCGATCGATTCCGCAGACTCGGTCATGTTCCACCGCGAAGTGGATATCATCACGAGGTGGTTGTTGGCATCACGGCCGGTCACAGAAATCACCACCTGGTTGTCGAGGCAGTCAGCGCCGTCAATAAACGCCTGCCGGCGCAGGAGGTCCGCATTCATCATGCGTATGGCGGGTTTCGACACGACGACATAACCTAAGAAGAGCTTCCTATCAGCCAAGGCAGGTGACTGCAGTGCTTCAGAGATCTCGTAGTCGTTGAGGTCTAAGCTCTTGTACTGGCTCCTGTCGGAGCCATGCCTGAACTCTTGTTCCGACTTGTGCTCAGACTTGACCCTCTTCATGAATACTTTCAGGGGATTTTCTTGTTTCGCGCCATAAAACTTAACCGCATGGCCGTGCGCTCGCAACGCGCGCTGGGCAAGCGTGCAACTCCGCCTAAGAGAATGACAAGTGTGACCTTGATGCACACACGTGAATATAGATGTGGCAAAGTATACTAACACACAAAGCAACGATTTTCAAATGTGGTCACGAAACCAAGAGTTTGATCAGACAGCTACAAGTTTAATCACAAAGTTTGATCACACGGACATAAGTCTGATCAGAAAGTCACAAGTGTGGTCACCAAGTCAAAAGTTTGCTCATAAAGTCACAAGTTTGGTCACAAAGTTTGGTCAGAAAATTACAAGTTTGATCACACACATGCATCTCCTTGCAGGACAACAGCCACAAACAAGACCTGCGCAAGACACCGCTGATACCGCGTTCTTCTCCTCGTCTCCCAAGAGCGCTAGGATGCACTTGAGCTTGATGTTCTCGACGGATGAGAGTGTATGCTCATGGTTCGTCATCTCATTGAGCCTTTCTTTGATGACGTTGTTGTGGACATCTATCCGACGCCTTTTCCGTGTAGTGCCGCCTGACTTACTCTCCATAGAGCCCTTGATGATGGTCGTCACGGCCTCTACGATGTGCTCTGTGCGGTAGTTCGACTTGGGCTGGGTCTTCGTCGGTATAAAAACTCCCGTGCAGGTGTGGGGTTCATCATGCGTGACGACGAAGTCTATACGCCCATCACGACGAGCAGCGCGCTTAAAGAAGCCGCAGCCCTATACTGTACACTTGAACGACAACGCCGTCGTGGTATTGATCATGTTATGCACGCGGTGCTTGTCCCCCGTGTCGACAATCTTCTGCTGCAACTCAGGATCTTCCCTAACGCACATACTAAATTCGGCTTTCGTCGGATAGCATGAAAGCAGCGAAACGTGGTGCTTGAATACTCTGAGCTGCGACAGCGTATGCGGCGATCTGTCACAGTCGTTAACCTTCGTCAGGCCACGCTTGCCGTTCTTGGGGCCGTCGTCGCCCGACGTCCGCGTGTTACCATCACGCTCCTGCTCGACCTGACCGAAGCCCTCGTCGATATCGACCTCCTCGTCATCCGTGTCGAAGTCAAAGGACGCTCCGGAGTCACGGCGCGACATGCAGAACCTCCAAATGCTTGATCACGGCGGGCCTTGTTTTGTCAGCGAGCCCTATCCTTGCTTTCTTCAAGTATAAGTTTGGTCAGTCCAGATACAACTTAAGTGACCAAACATGTTGAGGGTTTACGGTGACCAAACTTATATGGTGGTTGGAAACTTGACTTTTCCCCTTTTAATATTATTGACGGATCGGTCAAGTTTGGTCAACAAGTTAGGTCAATTTCTTTCAAGTTTGCTCGATTTGATGTATGTTTAAGGGAAAATTCACAAGTTTGGTCACTTTCAATAGAAGTTTGATCAGTTAAGTTTGGTCACTCTGAAGTTGCATTAAGTTTGATCAATCAACCATTCAAGTTGATTAATAGCCTTGTAAGCTTGGTCAACAAGTTTGATCACTACTCCTCAAACTTCCACGGTATTGACCAAACTTTGGCTTTTAAAATCAAACTTAAGGAGGCTTTTTAAGGGGGCGCGTGAGCGCTTTTGGTGCGAAAATGCTTTAAAAACGAGAGCTAGGTGCTGCAGCTATGCAGATTCTACCGTGGCGTTACACGCACGGCATGGGCATGGGCACTCCCCCGTGACCGGCTTAGAAGGGGATCCTAAGACAGCGCGGCGATACGCAAGGAGAGCGGGCAGCGATGTGCGCCCTCGAGAGCAGATTCCCACGGCTTGGCGTACTTAAGCTGGGCCCATTCTCGTACCTTCCATCGTTCGTAGAAGCCACCCAAACCGCGACTCACCACGGTGGTGTTGCCGTGGTCGTAAGTCATTCTTCAGCAACAAGCGGACATCGGACACCAGACTTACATGGTCTGCGTGAGGCGGATCACCCCATTCTGCATCCCAAAATCCGAGAGGGCGCGCGTCTTTGATAATCGACTCGGGGTCGAGAACCCGAAACTCGACGACGTCGAGAAACTGCGCGAGCAACGCCCCTGGCGCACCCGAAGATTGTAGTCCCTCACTTGCGCGGGACCGTACAGGACCACGCTCAGGAGTTCCTCACCGTCGCGTACGCGATCTGTCCAGCTTGAACATGGGACGGCAACGCGAACACGTGCCGTTGCGCCTGCATAAACAACTCGCACGACCGTAAGTGAACACCTTATCCTCCTCCTCGCGCATCTCCACAACCCTGCCCCGCCGCAAGATCTCCCGCTGCTGCTGCACCGTCGAGCACTGTACGAGAAAGTCGGCAAATACAAGCTGCGGCGCGAAGGGATGTCAAGACGTCGACATCCTCTCTCGGGAAGATCGCTGACACCAAACCTAGTCATCAGTACAAGTCTCAAGTATGACAAGTTTGATGTGACTGTTCGAGATTTTGATCACACCAAATTGAATTAGGTTTGATCACAAAAAGCCACAAGTTTTGTCACTTACATGCAAGTTCGATTACTCAAATTGAAGTTTGATCACAAGGCAGCAAGTTTGATCACAAAGTTTGATCAACGATGTTACAAGTTCGGTCACAAAGCCTCCAAGTTTGACCATACACACGCATCAACATGCGAACACTCGCAGGACAACATCCACAAACAAGGCCTGCGCAAGACAGCGCTGATACCGCGATGTTTCGTCGCCCAAGATTTTTCGGATGCACCTTAGTTCGATGTTTATGGCAGGCTACAGCGAACGATCCCGCTTCGCCATCTCGTGCCTTTAGCGGATGACGTTGTTGCAGATGTCTATCAAACGCATATGCCGAGAAGAGCCGCCTGACTTGCCCTCCATAAAGCCCTTGATGAGGACCGACACGGCCTCGTGGAAGTTCCTCGCACGATAGCTGGATCTTCATCGGCACAAGGCTCGGAGCAGGTGTGCCTTTCAGCACACGTAACGATATTGTCTACTTGCACATCACAACGAGCAGCACGCACAGACAAGCTGCAGCCTTGTATCTTGCAATTGAACGACAACGCTGTCGCGCTGTTGTTAACCATGTTGTTGTACGCGCCGTCAACTTGCCGCCAGTGTCGAACATCATCTGCTGCAAGTCGGTCTCGCGAACACACACGCTGAACTTGTTACTTAGGTTATGTCGAGTAAAGTGGAGCCTCGTGTTTGCACGCTCTGAGCTGCGACAGCGTACCGCGATCTCTCATAGTCGTTTACCTTCGTCAGGACACGCGACTTCTTGTTTTCTTTCTCGGCGTCGTGGTCAACCGACGTCGGCGTGTTACCACCACGCTGCCGCTCGACCTGAGCGAAGCCCGCATCGATACCGACCTCTTCATCGATCGTTTCGAAGTCGAAGGACGCTGCGGGGTCAAAGCGCGACATTCAGAACCGCTGAAAGCTTGATCACGGCGGCCCTTGTTTTGTCAGCGAGCCTTATGTTTGGTCTCTCAAAGTGCAAGTTTCGTGAATCCAGATGGGGACGGTTGGCAGCCGGAACGTTCGCAGTGGGACGGGGTATGGCCGGGGGGCGCAGACGGAAGGTTATCGACGAGTTGGTTGTCAGTCACCTCGCGGTCTCCTCGTCGCATGGCGACAAGCTTGATGATCACTCTCCGCCGACCCACCTTTCGGCGCCCCTCGTCTACAGGCCCGTGATTCCGGACTGGCTCTTGTCGGTCCGGCCTGGCTCCCATGCTCGGGAGAGGTCTGAAGTTAGTTAGTTAAGTTAGATGGGGATTGACCAAACTTAAGTGATCAAACTTGTTGAGGGTTTACGGTGACCAAACTTGTATGGAGGTTGGAAACTTGAGTTTCCCCTTTTTATATTAATGGTAACATGCCGAATGCGCAGTGCTTCTGTGAGAATCAGAGTAGGATATTTTTGCGGGATGACTGCCAGTAAACTTTGCTGCTTTTGATCAATAATGTGCCTTTCGATTTTTTTTTTTTTATAATCCACGTGCGTTGGTCGCACTCGTGACGTTGTGCGTCCTTGGCGGTCTTCGAGCGTTGCTAACAAGCCCTCTCGAACGATTCAAGTGTGTGGCGAGAGAGGGATTGATTCGATTAAAGAAGCTGTACCAACGCTGAGGAGCAGAAGTGTTGATGGCAAACGCAACTGCAAGAAGCGCAGTACAGGGGAATATATAGAGTACGCGGAAGGTAAGAGGATTGCAGTTTGCGAAACGCCGAAAGTTATTTTGCTTGCACGGGCTCGAAGAGTAATGTCAAAGTGACTCTCTCGAAGTATCTAAAAAGCAATAGCAGGTGAACCAACAGGATGGGCATTTTGGATGCGACAACAGTGTTCTGTAGTGGCTTCTCAGATACCCGCCCCCTCTTGGCCGGACCGGAGGCCACAACAAGCCCGTTCACCCAGCCCGAACCGCGGGTGAAACCACCACACGCCCGACATCAGCGTAAACGCTCACGCCATCAGACAATTGCCTTGAGGGTAATAGCAAGAAAACAATACAAATTCCTGGTACATTGGTTTCAGTGGAAGAGCGGGTGCACCCCCCCATAATCGCAAGGTCAGTACCAGAGCAACAACCAGGGTAAGTGGCAAGTAACAGGCATGCAAGTGGGGGGATGGGCGTTACTGCCACAGTTCGCGTAGAAAGAAAAGTCGTGAGGCAGTGAAGTAAGGAAATCGGTGTAAACAAGTGCAAGTCGAGCACAAAAATCGAATAAAAGTGAAAATCGGGTAGTTGGCAACATCATGCATGGAAACAAGGGCGGGTGATCCCAAGGTCCAAGTAAGGGTCCTTTGCGCGTGCTACCAATTGTGAGCGTGTGCGCTTTTAAGTAACAGCGACGACAAATCGTGGGATGATACCGAAATCGTGTCACTGTCAGACAGTAATTATGAGAAGCAAAGAATCCACCCGTAAGTCAAAGGGATTTTTCTTATCCGGGTGACAAAGTTCCATCTGATGTGGTGATATCAAGCGCGGAAAGTGCCAGATCACATCTGTAGCGTTAGGAGAAATTATGCCTACCTGGCGCACCTTCGAATCTAGGCTCGCCGGTCGCGCCCGTGCCCTTGATGGAGCCACTGGACGAGGAAGGCCGTTCTCTCGCCACACAACCACAAACAATTTCCGTGCCTGGTCCTCACAACTTGAGGATCGGCTGTTGCTTCGTGATTAAGATATTATCGAATCACAGAAATCAGGGTGACACATGTCACGGAAAAGGAAGATGATGTCATAGAGAAAACTGACATCATCAGAACGGAGTAGGGTGCCCCTGATAAGGGGGGGGGGCTAAATGAGGGGTAAGCCTTAGGAGGCGGGAGTTGCCGCCACAGGACTCCCCTGGTAAGAATTCGAGCTGCCCCAGCGAGCGGCTAGCGCGAGGAGCGCGGCTTCGCCTTACGAGCATCTCGTGAACGAATCTTCTTGTAAACGCGGGTGATGATCGGTTCGGGAACTCGACCACTGCGTAGAGTAAACTTGGGGACCAACACATCAATCTCGTGCGGAGCGAAATCCGTGACACAAGGAGTTGTGCTGGATGAGATCTTGGACTTGTCGGTGAAACTGCGACCGTCAACGTCCTTGTACTCAGGCTTGAGCTTGCGGTTCGAAAGGTGAGAGGTCGGCTTGAAATAAGCAACATCATCATTCGGACCCAAGTCGGAATAGAAATGTAGAGCAACACGATCATTCTGGTAATCGTAAGGCTCGTAAACTTCGGCAACATAAATCTTCTTGCGCCAATCAGAGCGCTTCCGGTCAGGAATCCGGAAAACAACAAACTTACCGTGCTGATAATCATCACGGAAGGTTTCTTCGGGTTTGCGGATGGCTTGATCAACGATCGGAGGTACCATCACAGGCGTGATCTGACTAACATGAACACGTCGTTCTTCGGGCGGAGAGTCGAGAGACTCAATCCTATAGGTGACCGGGGAAAGGCGTTCCTTGATAATAAACGGTCCTCGCCATTCCGGTCGAAGCTTGTTCTGAAGGAAAGGAATGTAGAGCAAAACATGCGATCCTTCCTTGTATTCAACATCGACATGATCGGCGTTGTAAGCCAATCGTTGTTTCTTCAAAGCTTTATCACGAGCTTCGCGGACGATCTTCGTATAATACTTCAATCGTTCACGAGTTTCAGCGACTGCATCAGAGCGAGTCTTTGGCAACAGTCGGGTATCAAAGTCCATAAGCGTGTAGTCAGTCGGCATCATCGGCTGACGGTTCAGGCGTAGCATAAAGGGGGAAATCTGCGTGCCTGGAATAAACTTGCGGTTGTAGCAAAACGTAAAATAATGGGCAAAGTCGGGCCAATCCGTGATGTTCCGGCCCTGAAGGCAGGCACGGAGGAAGGCCTTGATAAATCGGTTCACACGCTCTGCAGGGTTCGACTGGGCATGATAAGGAATCGTAGTTTGGTATCGTGTGTTGAAGAGATGGCGAAACTCGCGCATCAACTTGTTCACGAGCTCTTTACCGTTGTCGGTACGAATCATCTGGAGCAAGTAGCCCTTGAGGAGGATTTTAATGACAAATGACTCAAGAACGGATTCAGCAGCCTTGTCGTTCAAAACATCCAAAATCAAGAAGTGCGAGAACGGATCAAAAAACACTAGAAGATACGTCTCGGGACCAGCGCTGGGCAAGGGTCCAAATAAATCCATGCATAGATGGGCAAGGGTCCAAATAAATCCATGCATAGAACAGCGCCATCACCATCGTAGATCGGCTGTTGCAAGATCCCAGCTCGTTTTGGCTCAGGCGTACGAGCTTTCTGGCAAACTAAACATTCAGCAATGAACACTCTGACTTCTTTCGACATGGGGGGCCACCAAAATCGTTCTTGGATAGCCTGGACAGTACTGTGACGTCCCATATGACCACCGTTAACCGGAGTGTCATGGTAGAGTCGAAAAATGCGCTTGCGCAACGTAGCAGGTGCCACAATCATCGGGTGCAAATCAGCAGAAATGCGGTAAAGAATGTCTTTCACAACTTCATATCGTTCGTTCGCTCGGGAAAGTCGCGGCGTCTGACCTTGGGCCATTCGGTAGCGAATATCCTCGCAAGTAGCATCAGATTCTTGCTCACGTGCGATCTCATCGAGCGTCGTGTTATCCGGAATTTTATCAATATAGTCCTTGTAGGCGGCTGCGCCCTTGAAGACCTGGGGCTCATCCCGCACACGGTTCTTCCGACGTTGTCTCGTAGCGTGTGACGTAGCCAATTTTATCGGATCCTTTTCGGGACCTTCTTCCTCGTCTTCCGGCAGTTCGGTCGTGACAAACGACAATATAAAGTGACATCCGGAAGCGGGAATTCCTTGGTCATCAACAAGTCGGGGAAGCTCTTGGAACACCAAATAAGCGTGGTTCAAAGGCTCTCCAAACTCGTCAGTCTCGATGACATGATCTATCGGATTTCGGGAGAGACAATCAGGGATACTCATTCCCGGTGACTTTCCCGGCTTGTAACCAAGTTCAGGATCAAAGTTGGCGAGGCGCATCGCCCAACGAGCAAGCTCCCCAGACGAGTGCGCCGCCTTACGTAAAAACGCCAAATTGCGGTGATCGGTCTCTATAACAGTCCGGCGCCCTTCGACATAGGCTCGAAAGTGCTCCAGAGAAAGGATAACTACCAGCAGCTCTAGCCGACGGGGCTCATAATTGCGCATCTCCTTCGGCTCGGCTCGGCTCGGCTCCAGTATTTAATCACTCGTCCTTCTCGAGCTACTCTCCCTGCATCGTCCTTGACTTCGACAATCTGGAAAATATATGCTCCAAGTCCATCATTGGAAGCGTCGGATCGGATCTGAAAGGGCAGGTCACAATTGGGGTGTCAGACTCCTCTGGAGTCAACCAAAGCTTCAACAATCGCATCCCAAGCCTTTTGACACTCGGGCGTCCACTCGAACTTCACGCCTTCGAGGAATAATCGTCTCAGCGGTTCCACGATCTTCGAGTAGCTCTTCACATATCGCCGGCAGTATTTGCTCATGCCGATGAAAGAGCGTATCTAGGTCTTTGGATAAGTATTCGGCAAAGTACCTGGAATCGGCATCTTCTGCAGTGCTTCCAGCGTCTTCGGATTCGGCTTCATGCCTTCTGGGGTCGAAATGTGTTCCAGAAATTGTATATCATCCTGTGAAGGTGGAACTTTGGGGTTCGACCGCTGTACCCTCCCTGTGCCAAATGACACATCACTTCGATCAAAACTTGTAAATGTCGATGAAGATCGTCAGATCGCATCATAATATCGTCAACAAACGCAACCAAGTCTCGATACATCCATTTCGATAGGTCGCTCGCCATTTGCTTGCAGAAAAGAGCTCCGGCCGTCTTCACACCCAGAGGTAATCGCATGAAACTATGAGCGCCAAGTGGGCTAACCATCGTGACAGCGTCTTGCGCTGCCGGATCCAAACGAAGGTTGTGGTATCCCCATCTAATATCGATGCATGTCCGCCAGCGTCGCATGGCGAGAAAGGCTAAAGCGTCGTCTTGTCGAATGTTCGACCAACTGTCATTGACCAATTGATCGTTGAGCTGACGTATGTCGACTGCAGCACGGAACGCGTTTGACGTTCCAATCTCAGCTCCTTTCTTCGGAAGCATCAACACAGGAAAGCCCCAAGGTGAGTTGGCCGGACGAATGACTCCATCCCGGCACCACTCACTGATCTGCTTGCGGCGACAATCGAGCTTCGCGGGCGTCAGTCGGTCGGGCGTCATCTTCATCGGTCGCGGATTCGCGTCTTTGAATCGTAGAGACACAGGAGGCGAGTCCACAGGTCTCATAATCGGGTCGAAAAAGGCCCAAGAGTATTGCACACAGTGACGGAGCATCAGTTTCGCATCGTCATCTAAGTGCGGATTGTCAGGAATTCTAAGCTCCTGAACAACCTTGTCAACTTCTTCCTTTGTAGGAATCTTCACTTTCATCGCTTCGTTATTCTTGACATGCTCGGGAGTTTGCGGCAGCGGTGCACCCTCAGCATCGCGCGGCGCATGTTTCCATGGCACATCGAACTTTTTTCTCATATTTTAGTCTCACTTCCGGGTGGCTTTGTTGATCTTCTCGCCTTTGACACAAACACTCGGCTCGCTCTTAATCTTCGGTTCCCGATCTCGCTCAGGATCTGGCGGAACGTCCAAATTTGGTTGTCGGGGGGGGGCAGCAGAAGAAGCATGAGACGTCCCCGGCTCAACTCTTGCAGGCGGAATCAACGGCACCTCTGGAGGTTTCCATTTGGTGCGATCTTGGAGACATCATCAGTCGACACCCATCTTACGACACGTGTGCGCGTGTTTAACAGCGGAACTTGTACGTGACGAAGGGTGGTTTCGTCGATTTGCAAATAATAATCAAACGGTCAGTCTGCAGGACTCAACGCGGACGGCAAAGCTCTCCTCTAAACGTTACGATTCAAATTCCGTCTTCTTGTCTTTCGGTCCCGAAGCAAGCGCTCGGCCTCCGCGTCCAGAAGGCGGTTTCTGCGGCTTCCCGCTCGACGGGTTCGGCGAATTGCGGCTGTTCCGCTCCGCCAACGCGGTCGCGAAGTCTTTATCGAGCCGCGTACTCAATGACAACGTCGACGTAAACGTATTATACGTAGTCGGGTGCCCGCTGCGCATGGTTCGCACGCGGGATTTTAATTCGCTGGACTCCAGTCCACGTATCAAATAAGAAATGATCTCAACGTCATTGAGGTCTCGATTGGCCACAGAGCAGTAGGCCATCGCCTCGCTCTGGAATTTGGTGCAATAAGTGTGCACATGGCGTTCCCCAGGTCGTTTCGGAACGGTCGCCTGGGTCGTACCCTGAAGTTTTCGTAATAATTCCTCTGTCGTCATCGGCAAAGGGCAACTCGATCGGATGTATCTCAAAATCTTGAGGCAGTACTCCCTGTTCAGTCGTCGTAGTCGTCGTACCACTGAACCGTACTCATCATCGTCGATATCCCGACGTGAATAAAAAGACGCCGGATGGTCAAGATCCTTGCACGCGTCCTTGTATTTCTTCAAGTGTTCTCGGAAAATCGGGGCGACTGTGTCGCGTAAGCTTACTGGCAGTAGGTACCGCAGCTTTTCCATAATAAAATGGTCTTCGGCTAACGTACTCATCACTGCGTCTGCATCTAAATCGAATTGGTCCTGGTCGCGACCATCAAGAACCAATTTAAACGTTTCAGTCTTTAATCCGGAGGTTGATCGCCGATCCTTGCTGCGATCGTGTTTAGCTAGCGCGCTGGCGAACCGGTCAGTGATGTCAATGAGGAACTTCTGGTTGTCGATCTTCCCGTCGTCATGCGTCTCCTCCTTATCTTCGTAATCATCGTCATCATAGCGCGGCTTCCTAACTTTCGCGCGTGTTCGTGTAGGCGGCGGCTCTTCCTCGGGTCGGGATCCCGGGCTGTTCGCTCGCCTCGATCGACTCGGCGTACGTAACTCGTCCCTTTCACGGGTCAATAAATCTACTCGATCTCGAAGTTCCTCGGATCGAGCTTGGAGTTCTTCTGCTCGAGAGTTCGCTGTCCGCACTTGCTCTCGTAACTATTCTGTCTCCTTCCGGCGTAGTGGCTCATTTCGATCGCTTTATTCCGCGATGTGCTGTAGAAGTCTCTCTTGTGAGCGTTCGTTTTCTCGGCGTAACGCGCGTAGATGAGCTTCGTAGAACTCGTTCATGTTCGTTGCATCTGGGGTTCGTGCACGTGTTGACGGAGCTGTCGGTTGACTCTCCGGCGGCGCTTCCACCGGCCCGTCGCGGTTGTAGTCCAGCTCTTCCTCTTCGTCATCACCCTCGGTAGCATAATCCTTATCATCGTTATCATCAACTTCATCGTCATCATCATCGTTCCGCTCGTTCGTCCCCTCGGGACGACTTGACGGTTCGGGTTCTCGTATCTGCTCATCAGCAGCATCGTCTTCCTCCATATCGGCCCCGGCTCGCTCTAATCGGCCAAAGTCAGAACGGGACCAAAATGGTCGAGTCGTCGTCGTTCTCGTGTTCCTTCGACTCTGGGACTTTCACTCGTCCACGACACGCGTAATATCGTCGCCGCGTGCGTCTTCCACCGACCGATTTATCAGTTCCGTTGGGCGGCAGGTTTCGTCTCTGCTCGGCAATCAATGCCTTTGTGAGTTGCGATCTCACTCCGCTCGCCTGCGGCAGCGGTACCCGGGTTGCGCGTCGGCTCGAACCGATCCGCGCGTCATCACCTCCGACGACTAACGTATCCGGCCGGGGAACTTTCCCGCGGCGATGGTCCCTCTTGAATTCTTCGTCGGCGCGCTTGATCAGGGCGCGCGCGGCTCGTCCGGACCGTGTAGAGAATGCAAGATGCACTCGTCCGCTGCGACCGATATGGTCGCTCGAATCTTGTATTCCTCCACCACCTGTAGCGTTAGGAGAAATTATGCCTACCTGGCGCGCCTTCGAATCTAGGCTCGCCGCTCGCGTCCGTGCCCTTGCTGGAGTCACTGGACGAGGAAGGCCGTTCTCTCGCCACACAACCACAAACAACTTCCGTGCCTGGTCCTCACAACTTGAGGATCGGCTGTTGCTTTATGATTAAGATATTATCGAATCACAGAAATCAGGGTGACACATGTCACGGAAAAGGAAGATGATGTCATAGAGAAAACTGACATCATCAGAACGGAGTAAGGACCCCTGATAAGGGGGGGGGGGCTAAATGAGGGGTAAGCCTTAGGAGGCGGAAGTCGCCGCCACAACATCCATCGAAAGGATGTCCAGAGGAATCAGTGGAAAAAGAAGTAAAGAAGCATCCCGCCTCACCGTGTGAGTCTGGCAATAAGTAGAGGTATAGGACAGTGAAAATCACTCTGTCTCCTTGTAGAGAAATGGCAGTGGTAGTGCTGCGCCTAATAACGTCCTGTCTCTAACGAC
The DNA here is from genome assembly GCA_029834535.1 of Chrysophaeum taylorii. NCBI lineage: Eukaryota > Pelagophyceae > Pelagomonadales > Pelagomonadaceae > Chrysophaeum > Chrysophaeum taylorii. Next base: position 51,090 of record JAQMWT010000010.1, on the reverse strand, counting down.
TCGAGGACAAGGCGGCGATGAGACACGTTATTTTGGTTTCTGTTTTTTGGTGTGATGTGATGATGAAGCTGGGGTAGTGGGGAAAACCCTAGATAGAATTTTCTGTCTCTACGGTGAGGAAGAAGTGGAGCAACTATGGCGGCACAGAAAAAACCACTCCCGACCCCCGGGTGACAAAGGGGATACTCATCGACTCGTTCTAGACTTCACTGAACGAGGAAAACACGGACTCGGGGTCGGGTATGCTCGCCACACACCTTGCTCACGCTCACCAAGCCTCTCAACAAGATGGAGAGATGGTATATGTTAGCAAGAATGCTACAAGACTACTGCAAGAATGCTTCTCACAACAGAGAGGTATGATGTCACTAGGAAGGTAGGGAAAGGCGTCCCGTTGAACGGGTATCAAGCCTCGAGAAAGGAAGGGTAAGCCTTAGCGGTCAGGAGTTGCCGCCACAGGACTCCCCTGGTGAGAACACGAGCTGCCCTCAGCGAGTCCGGCGAGAAGCACGAGCCTTGGCTGAATGAGCGTCTCGAGAACGAATCTTCTTGTAGACACGTTCAACGACAGGTTCAGGAACGCGTCCACCACGCAAAGTGAACTTAGGAATCAACACATCGATCTCATGCGGGGCGAAGTCGGTGACACAAAGAGTGGTACCGTCGTTGACCTTGGTCTTGTCGGTGAAACTGCGACCGACCACGTCCTTGTATTCCGGCTTAAGCTTGCGAGTAGAGAGATGTGAGGTAGGCTTGTAATAAGAAACCTTGTCATGGGGACCAAGATCGGCATAGAAATGCAGAGCGACTCGATCATTCACAAAATCATAGGGTTCATAAACTTCAGCGACGTAAATCTTTTTTTCGCCAATCGGACCGTTTGTTATCCGGAATCCGAAAGATAACGAACTTACCATGCTTGTAATCATCCCGAAAGGTCTCCTTGGGCTTGGGCACAGCTCGATCGACCACTGGAGAAACCATCACAGGTGTGATGTGGCTAACATAAACACAACGGCGTTCAAGAGGAGAATCAATAGACTCAATCCTGTAAGTGATCGGGGACAAGCGTTCCAAAATAACGAATGGACCGCGCCATTCCGGTCGAAGCTTGTTCTGAAGAAAAGGGAGGTAGAGTAGAACATGAGAACCTTCTTCATGCTCCACATCGATATGGTCCGCATTGTAGGCGAGACGTTGTGTACGATGAGCCTCCTCGCGAGCTTCGTTCACCGTAGCGGTATATAACATCTGCCTCTCGCGAGTCTGTGCCACAACATCGGAGCGAGTTTTCGGCAGGCGGCGGACATCAAGATCCATGATCGTGTAATTGGTTGGCAATAAAGGCTGCCGGTTAAGACGAAGCATGAAAGTTGAGATCTGAAGTTGCGATAATCTGTTTCAAGGATCGTCTTGTGACCTTCGATATAAGAGCGGAAATGCTCAAGAGAAAGAATAACTGCCAGTAGCTCTAGCCGGCGAAGCTCATAGTTCCGCATCTCTTTCGGCACAGCTCGGCTCCAATACTCAATTACTCGTTCCTCTCGTGTCACCTTGCCGGTTTCGTCCTTGACTTCCACGAGCTGAAAAAGATACGCGCCCAGACCATCCTTGGAAGCATCCGAGCGGATCTGAAAAGGAAGATCGTAATCAGGATGATAAACTCCGCGAGAGTCCACCGAAGCTTCGATGATCGTGTCCCATGCCTTTTGGCACTCAGGCGTCCACTCAAACTTAACGCCTTCAAGACACAATCGCCTAAGCGGCTCCACAATCTTCGAATAATTCTTCACATATCGGCGGCAATAGTTGCTCATGCCAATGAAAGATCGAATCTGGGTCTTCGGGGACGTATTAGGCAACGTACCAGGAATCGGCATCTGCTGCAGCGCTTCTAACGTCTTGGGATTCGGCTTCAAGCCTTCCGGAGTCGAAATATGTCCCAAAAACTCGATTTCATCCTTGAGGAGGTGGAACTTCGAAGTTCGTCCACTATATCCCCGCTGTGCTAAATGGCACAACACTTCAATCGAAACTTGTAAATGTCGATGGAGTTCATCCGATCCCATCATAATATCGTCGACAAACGCGACCAAGTCCTTATACATCCATGTGGACAAATCGCTAGCCATCTGCTTACAACAGAGCGCTCCTGCTGTTTTTACCCCTAGAGGGAAGCGCAAGAAACTATGGGCTCCAAGTGGACTAACCATCGTAACGGCGCCCTGAGCAGCGGCGTCCAAACGTAGGTTATGATAACCCCATCGAATATCAATGCACGTCCGCCAACGGCGCATGGCAAGAAAACCAAAGCATCATCTTGACGAATATTCGGCCAACTGTCATTGACCAGCTGATCATTGAGCTGACGCAAGTCAACTGCAGCACGAAAAGCATTCGACGTCCCGGCCTCTGCTCCCTTCTTAGGCAGCATCAGTACAGGGAATCCCCACGGAGAGTTCGCCGGTCGGATGACTCCATCGCGACACCACTCAGTGATCTGCTTTCTGAGACACTCGAGCTTTGCTGGCGTCAACCTATAAGGCGTCATCTTGATCGGTCGTGGGTTTGCGTCTTTAAATCGTAGAGAAACCGGTGGCGAGTCCACGGGTCTCATAATCGGATCAAAGAAAGCCCACGCGTATTGCAGTGGCTCAACATCATCTTCTCATCATCATCCAGACGCGGGTTGTCGGGAATTCCCAGATCTCGAACAATTTCTACTTCTTCCTTCGTCGGAATTACGACTTTCATCGCATCGTTGTCCTTGACGTGCTCGGGAGTCTGCGGTAACGGTACACCGTCCGCATCGCGCGGCGCATCCTTCCATGGCACATCGAACTTTTCTTCGTATTTGAACCTCACCTCAGGGTGGCTCTTATTGATCTTTTCACCTTTGACGCGCACATTCGGCTCGCTCCTTACTTTCGGCTCCTGTTCAGGTTCAGGATCCGGCGGAACGTCCACTTTTGATTGTCGGGGGGGGGCAGCAGAAAAAGCATGAGCCGTCCCCGGCGCATCTGTTGGAAGCGGAAGCATAGGGACTTCTGGCGGTTCCCATTTAGTGGGATCCTGGAGATCATCTTTTGACACCCACTTAACGACACGAGTACGCGTATTTAACAGCGGAATCTGTACGTGACGAAAGGTGGTGTCGGAGATTCGCAAATACTGCTCAAAGGATCGATCTGTCGGGCTCAACGCGGTCGGCAGGACTTCGCCACTTTGGCGGAAACCTCTGGTCACGGAGTTGTGCAGATCGACTGCTAAAATCGCAAGAGTGTCTGGAGGGACGACAGACGCTAAATGTTTGAACGAATCTGTCTTAGACAAGCTAGCCCAATCATGGTCCACCGGCATCGTGAGCAACTCGGCCGTCATCTCGAGAGTCAAAGGCTGAGTGTCCGAGCGATGCGGTCCCAAACGAAGAGGAACTCGCGCAACGGTGTAAGCCGTATCTGTTGCTTCTCGGGACGAGCCAAGATTATTCAGCTGGAGCAGGTGGCGTTCATGAGCATAACCTAAAGCTGCAGCAAATTTTTGTTGCATGTTCACACATGTCTTCGGAGCCTCTTGCAAGTGCAGTGGGTGACTGGAAACCAACAATCGCACGCGAGAGCTCATCAGAGTGGGCGTGATATCATGAAAATTGACGACGTACACGTAAGGGTGTAAGCGCGCTATATAAGAAATAATGGACGCCTCCTGTTCAATCAGCCACATCATGAAGCCCGCCATTTTGCACAGCTTCATCGTCCAGTTAGTGGCCGTAACACCTCTGCCAACATCTCTGGAAGTCAAGTTGCAGAGTGCGGAATGAACGCAGGGTGGAGACGCTATACACATCGACGATGACCATTCCGCTTCAGGCAAATAAGCCTTGATCAATCGGAGGGTCGAGTCATATCGTCCGCAGAGCGTGTGCTGAACCACAGGTATCTTCGGAAAATTCTTCTGATGAACCTTGTTGGCAGCTGTTGAAGAGTCAAGAGCAAGGACGACTCGAAACGACGTCCCGCACAACTCGTTCGCTCGTTGCAGTCCTAAAGTACTTCCTCCGGCGCCGCTAAAGAGCATCACAACCTTGCGATACGTGATCGGCACCCAGTGGACCTTTTCAAACCTTCGGCGAATCTCGCCTTCTGTAACTTCTCGGCATTTCTTTTCCTCCTCGTCAGTTCGTCGGTCGAAATCGTCGTTACCGAGCGATTCTTGACGAGAATTCTTCTTCTTATCGGCAGAAGGAGACGCCTTCTGCACCGAGCTCAAAAGCATCGGTTCGGGAGCCGCATCGCCTTGAGTAAGATGGCTTGCGACCGAAACAGTGAATGATAGGTTAGCCTTGTTAGATTCGGCTTCACCATCCTTCGTTAAATCGTCGACCGTCTCAGCATTCAGCTCGTCATCAAAACGAACAATATCGCCCAAAGCAAGGACTTCACCTTGAGTAATCACGGTCGGCACATCCTGGGTAGAGGATATCGCCACTCGAGCTGCGAACTTATCATGATCCTCAGGAGAAGAACACATTCCATCGACTACCCCGAGTTGCTCGTACCCAGAGGACGTAGCAACGAAAACTTGGTTTCCATGGGCTCTGAAAGAGCGACTGGCACGCAGTAGGTGCGCCCAGGCTCGACCTTCATCGTGCGCGCAGCATAGGCTATCACTTCATAGGCATCGCTGTTCGAACTTTGAGAAGGCGTAACTGGAGGGACTCCCCAAGTCGTCGAAGCTCCCGCTCGTTTCGGCGGTGGACGCTGGAGGTCTTCAATCTTGCACAAGCGAGCGTAGACTCGGTTCTCAACTGTGCTCAGGCTCTTTTGCATCGCATGGTGCTGTTGCCCATAAACCTGAACTACCACGGGATTGCGCTCGTCATAAGTTGTTCTGAACGTCAAAATCGGAGAATCGACTCGTCGATCCTGCACCTTTAACTTCTTGCGCCCATAAGCGACTTGTGTGCGGAGAAACGCAATGCGATTTCGCGGGTAGTCCACTATGGCTCCCAACACCCGAATATCGCGCGCTCCCAGCAAAAATAGATGATTAGTATCGGCCACAATAGCAACAACTGGAACGGCCACGTCGTCCGCAAGCGCAATCCGCAATGCGACCCATTTGTGGATAGTCGTCTTGTTCAATCCTGACCCGTACAGGGTGCGCTCGACTGGAAGATCGCCCCGGTCAAGGATGATGCTATCCTTTGCCAGTTTTTCGACCATCCCACGACAAATATAGGAGACATCAGCCATTCCATCCACGCCTAAAGTCGTTGCGAACTTCGGCCCGTCTCGTCGTCCATAAATATGACCAACTATAAATGTAAGCGTACCAGGGTCTAGGCAGCCGATGGTGATGAGGCCTTGCTCGATCTTTTCCCCATCGCTCGGCGAAAGTGCAGTGTGATGACATCGTATCTCCGGTTTCGCATCGCCTGGCATCTGCATCGTCACCGCTGCCACATCTGGCGTTCCACATCTCGCCGCTGAATCTATATTGGCGCTCGCCGCTTCGGCTGCTTCCTCATTCCCCAGTTTCGCTGACAACAAATTCTGACACTCTCAATCGGAGGCACATATTCCTCCTTTATCTCTTCTAGCAATCGTCGTTTCTCGTCCATCAAATCGGACATTCCCGTCAAAACTCCTCCTCCATCGGCGCCGCTGTGGTCTGCTCTGCAGCGACCAAAACTGTATCGGCGAAAACATCGGCTAAAACGGTCTCGGGGGGGTAGGAAAAGAAGACGTCGTTCCCGACGTCAACTCAAAAGGTCTAACGTCATCATCGTGAACTGCCCTGCAAGACATGCACATTGACGAATGGGGGGACACTGGAACCTGCGGCTCGTCGGTCTCCGAGTCTGAGTCTCCCCAGTAGTGCTGAGAATCCAAAGTGGCATCTGATATTGCTTCCACATACGATGTAGATGGCCACCGAACGATCCGAGCGTTGGTGGTATTATGCTCCTGTTGCAAGCGATGGCTGCTCGTCACAGCGGCATCGGCAACATCATCGGAGACTCGGGCGGGTCGCGCCGTCGGGTAAAAGACAACTCCCGACGATGGCGGCGCGTCGCATAGAGACTGGAACGCGAAAGTTGCGCTCGAATGTCCCGAACTATCCTGATATCGACCTCCGTCATATTCGTCATCGTAATGTCGATGACGTCGGCGCCGGCGCGAATTGCGACTAGAGCTCCGGTGACGGCGGGGACTCGGGCTGGTTTGAGGAGTATTGGCCTTTCGATCAGGGCTCTGGCTTCGATGTCGGCGCGACGATCGTCTAGAAGGTGATCGTCCGTCTCGCTGTCGTGTAGAAAACGACGTAGTATCCTTGATGCCTCTGACCTCGCTCACCATGGTCGCCATTGTGGTTCCAATATCGATGAGGGCCGTTTGAATTTCATTAGAAGGCTCCGATCCGCGCGTGGCGTTCGCATGAGGTGCATCATCACGCTTCGCCCAATCGGAACGCGATATGGGTTGCTTCTTCTGCTTACGAATACGCTTCCACATCGCACAGTAGTAACGATCCGGATCGCGGTTGCAAACCACGCGATTTCCGTGTTCATCTTCATCATGGGTGGTCCAGAAGAACCCGCAGTGCTTGCACGTTCTCTTGCCCCACAAAAAAGGATCTCGTAAGATCAGCGGATCCGTATTCCCAGACGGTTTATCCGCATCTTGCTTGGCTTGTTGATCGGAGGCCATAGCTCGACCTCCCCGCCCTCGCGGCGGTTTATTCGATTTCGGATTAGGAGGGCCTTGGTCCTTCTCCTCCTCCATCAACTTTCGCAAGTCGTTCTCGAGCCGCGTAATAAGCGCCACCATCGACTTAAAAGTCAAGTAACTATCAGGATGTCCGCTCCTCATAGTCCGCACACGGGTCCTCAACTCCTTGGATGTCAATCCACTGATAAGCTGGTCGAGGATATCGACATCATCCATCGTGCGGCTGGACACGGAACAAAACTCCAAGGCTTCCGATTGGAATTTGGTACAATACGTCTGGACGTGCCGCTCCCCAGACTTCTTCGGAACTGAAGCCTGGGTGACCTTCCGCAGCTTGTCGAGCAGCTCCTGCTGCGTGCTCGGAGGTCGGCAAGTCGATCTAAAATAATCCAGAATTATCACAATACGTCTTATTAAGACGACGGATGCGACGAACCGAGGCTCCATGCTCTTCATCGTCAGTATCCAATTTCAAGTAAAACGACGGACCGTGCGGTAGCTCATCGCAGAGCTCCTCGTATTTCTGCAAGTGTTCCTCAAAAATTGGTGCAACGGTGTCCCGTAGATGCACGGGTAGTAGGTAACGTAATTTCTCGACCGAGTAATGGTCATCTGCTAAAGTATGCATCATCGCTGCCGAATCCAAATTGAATTGCCGTTGATCTCGGCCGTCGATGACGAGTTTGAAGTTGTCAGGCTTCAAACTGGAAGTGGGTCGACGGGATCGGCTCAAGTTGCCCTTTTCGAAGGCGTCCGCAACCGTCTGCGATATTCCCCGCGATAATCCCCGTAAAATTTTCGTACCTTCATTCTCAACTTCCGCCCTACCCTCAGTCTCCGTATCGACTCGGGGCGGAGGTTCATTCTCCGTTTCAGTGTTCCTTTCCGGTTCAGGCGGCCTCACGGGCGTTTCCGGTTCGGGTCGACTCACGGGTCGTTCGCGGCTACTCTCCCGACGCGTACGTTCGGCTAACAATTCATCTCGTTCACGACGAAATCGTTCAACCTCTTCACGTAGGGTCTTCGAGGTCTCAATCTCTTGCTGTAAGGCATCACTGAGCATATCAACTTCTCGTCGAGCCGCTTCCTCTTTCGCTTCAGCCCTTTCACGAGCAAAACGCTCAGCTAATCGTTCATTTTCGCGACGTCTCCGCTCGTGGTCTTCACGAAGTCGACTTCGGGCTGCAGATCCGCGCTCAATAGTAACACGCTCGCCACTGTGCGGGGTCGTTGGACTCAACGGCGAAAAAATGGCAGTATCCGGAGGCACGTCAGGAGGCACGCCAGGGGGCACGTCAGCAACGTCGACTGCCTCGGCCTCTCTTAATTCACCTTCCTCGCGGCCTATCTCAGGGGCGGCGGGAAGAACTGGAGGAGATTCTTCCTCATGCACGTCTGCGTTTATATCCATACTGTATCAAAACATCGATCAAGAATCTCGAAACACGTCCGGATCCGATCACTCGAAGTAATGCACGTTGATTCCAACAGCGCTATCTGTCGCTGTAAAATCAGCACTCGCGGAATTCCAATCCGCTGGCAATTCAAAAATGCCCGTGGGTAGCGATCCCACTCGCTAAACAGCTTCCACCGTTCAGCTAACCAAAATCAATTCCCGGGAGAATGCGCTGCGATTTCCAACTCGCACGCGTGTTCGTCGTCACTCGGATCGCACGAACACAAACAACGTTCGCGTATATTCTCAACGCAAACCGGTCCACTGGAACTCCGCGTGCTTGATCAGGGCGCACGTACAAATCCGGACCACGTAATACAATACGTACGGCAGCACTCGCTCGTCGGCGACCGATGTAGTCGCACGATCTCGTGTACTCCACCACGTATGGCGGCACAGAAAAAAACACTCCCGACCCCCGGGTGACAGACAAAGGGTGTGCTCACCGACTCGTCCTAGACCTCACTGAACGAGGAAAACACGAACTCGGGGTCGGGTATGCTCGCCACACACCTTGCTCACGCTCACCAAGCCTCTCAACAAGATGGAGAGATGGTATGGAGCAGCAAGTAAACAACTAACGACAGACCTCCCGAGCATGGGAGCCAGGCCGGACCGGCAGGAGCCGGTACGGAATCACAGAGGAAAATCACGCAGTTGGGGCAGGGCGAGGGACGAGGACGGACTTGTTGATGGTGGACCGCCACTGCGCGCGGTCTTGTGCGAGGTCGTGCAAGAGCGTCGCAGGCCGCGGACGTGTTGGTCCACGAACAATCGACCTGTCCGTCGCGTTCTGCCCAACCGAGCGAACCCCATCCCAGCGCGGACTTTCCGGGTGCTAACCGGCCAGCCCGGGAGGCGAGCAGGCACCGTCTCACTCCGGGACGGCCGGGGCCGCCGCAAGGAGCAAGCGTGTTAGGCGCCGTCCTCCATCGCAAACAACGGTTAGCGATCGCAGGGTTTGTTAGCAAGAATGCTACATGAATACTGCAAGAATGCCTCTCACAAGAGGGAGGTATGATGTCACTAGGAAGGTAGGGAAAGGCGTCCCGTTGAACGGGTATCAAGCCTCGAGAAAGGAAGGGTAAGCCTTGGCGGTCAGGAGTTGCCGCCACAGTAAAGACCATAGGTGCGTTAGATGAGTTTACGAAAAAGAATGCGAGTAGTGAGCTTGGAGACGTGATCTGCAATTGGTTCATAGGGAGGGCACGATAGCGAACGGATCACGTGATTCTGGACGACGGGGGTTGGTTGTTTTTCGTTAACTTTTTGGATCGATCGATCGATAAGGGGGCAACGAACAGTTAGTTAGATTTGTCGGGTTGAATTTAAACCCCTGTTCAACGGTCTCGGCGGTTGCAGAGTGCGCTCTCTGGAGGAAAAGATAAAGATGGGTCGGGCTCCGCCTCGAAAGCGCAAGGAACCCCCGTTGCCGACGGGGACGAAGGTGGCCGCGTTCGTGGGGAAGTTATCGAAGATGTTGGAGTCGTGTCCGTCGGAGGTCGGGCGGTGGGCGGCCGACGGGAAATCGTTTTGGATCAACGACGAGTCGGCGCGGACGAGCGTCATCCCGGACAACTTCGCGCACTCGAGTTTCCGGTCGTTCGCGCGGCAGCTGTCGTGCTACGGGTTCCGGAAGACGCGGCGCCGCGAGACGAACGGGTGGTCAGAGTTTAGTCACCCATTTTTCGTGCGCGACGAGCCCGAGCTTTTGTGTGGAATAAAGCGCATGGAGCACCTGTGCGAGGAGAGAATTCCGCTCGCGCCCAAGCAGGATTTGAATGGCCTGACGGCCTTGAGCGTGGCGGCACGCGCGGTGAGCGAGGAGCCGCCGCCGAGCAAAAAACAACGAATCGACGAGGTGGATGACCTGAAGACCGAGCAGATAAAACGGCTCCAGGCCCGCGTCGCACACCTCGAGGGCCTCGTTACCTCGCTTCTTTCTCCGGGGACAGCGCGCGTTTAAATCATACGACTTAAAGGCGCATGCCGATCCCCGATTGGTTCGGGGACAATTGGAGTTCGTGGGTCCAGGTTGTCTTCGGCTGCTTGGTGAGGTGGAAGTAGGCCTCGGCGAGATCGGCGGGGTTCTGGTGCTGGACGTTGTTGAAGCTTCGCGTAGCGGGGGAGTCGATGACGCCGTCGACGACGACGTGCGATACGTGGATTCCTTTGGGCGCGTAGGCCTGGAAGCAGCTCTGGGCGTAGGATCGAAGCGCGAACTTGGTGGGCGACATGGCCGAAAATTTCGCCCCGCCGCGAAGACTCATCGTTGCGCCGCTGAAGATGATGTTGCCGTTCCCGGCCTCGAGCATGGGACCGACGACTCGCTTAACGCACCGCGCGGCGCCGACGAGGCCAACATCGTAGGCCATCTTGAGGTAGGCCGGGTCGAGGTCGCCCGGCAGGGGAAGCGTGGCGAAGGTGACACCCTTCGGCATGGGTGGCCCACAGTTGAAGACGAGGACCTCGACAAAACCGACGCTCTTGGCAACGTCGAAGGCCGCGTCGACGCTCTCGTCAGAGGTCACGTCCACGGACACGACCGTTGCCTCTCCGCCAATCTTGCGGACCTCGGCGGCAACCTCTTCGAGGACCGCGGTGCGCCGTCCCATCAGCACCTGCGGAGTCATGCCTTTCGACCAAACTAAAACTACGCGCACCACATGGTAATCTCGAGCGAATCGAAGCGACAGAGCGCCGCCGAGGCCGAACCGAACGCTAGGTTCCAAGTGCTTCGCATTCCCGTCTTCGTCCCACTTGCTCCCGGCGCCCACGATCACAGCGACGACGGCCATAGGCACCGATTTTGACCGAGGGTAACTACAATAAGGGGGTGATTGGATTGGGAAGGTGTTAGGGGCGGGATATTGTGAGCGAGCGACCAAGGGTAGTCAGGAGGGAATAGTCTTCTCAGAAAAATCAACAGCTCGAAGCGGTCGTCGACATAGATGTGTGCGGCGCGTCGTCGGAATCAAGCATGTTATCGCTGGCTGCTGCACAAAATGGTATCATCGGCTCGATGATCGCGGACAAGGCACCTCTAGAGATACCTGGGATGGGGTTCGCTCGGTTGGGCAGAACGCGACGGACAGGTCGATTGTTCGTGGACCAACACGTCCGCGGCCTGAGACGCTTTTGCACGACCTCGCACATGACCCCGGTCCGCAGTGGCGGTCCACGATCAACAAGTCCGTCCTCGTCCCTCGCCTCTGCCCCAACTGCGTGATTTTCCTCTATGATTCCGTACCGGCTCCTGCCGGTCCGGCCTGGCTCCATGCATTCTCGGGAGAGGTCTGAAGTTAGTTAGTTACCCCTATCCTAGGGCCCCAACTGCGTGATTTTCCTCTATGATTCCGTACCGGCTCCTGCCGGTCCGGCCTGGCTCCATGCATTCTCGGGAGAGGTCTGAAGTTAGTTAGTTACCCCCCTATCCTAGGGCCCCAACTGCGTGATTTTCCTCTATGATTCCGTACCGGCTCCTGCCGGTCCGGCCTGGCTCCATGCATTCTCGGGAGAGGTCTGAAGTTAGTTAGTTACCCCCCTATCCTAGGGCCCCAACTGCATGATTTTCCTCTATGATTCCGTACCGGCTCCTGCCGGTCCGGCCTGGCTCCATGCATTCTCGGGAGAGGTCTGAAGTTAGTTAGTTACCCCTATCCTAGGGCCCCAACTGCGCGATTTTCCTCTATGATTCCGTACCGGCTCCTGCCGGTCCGGCCTGGCTCCATGCATTCTCGGGAGAGGTCTGAAGTTAGTTAGTTACCCCCCTATCCTAGGGCCCCAACTGCATGATTTTCCTCTATGATTCCGTACCGGCTCCTGCCGGTCCGGCCTGGCTCCATGCATTCTCGGGAGAGGTCTGAAGTTAGTTAGGTACCCCCTATTAAGTCATCAAGGGCCTCCACCGAATCCAGGTCCACTTCTCGGTCAGCGGTGTCGTCGCCTCGGTTGACTCGATCATCGGCGTCAAGCAGGGCTACGTCCTGGGCCCCGTCCTGTTCGTGCTGTTCATGGCGGCACTGACGACGTCGTTTCGACGACGCCATGGCCGCACCCCATGTGTCTACCGTACGCGGAAAGACTTTCAGATGACGAACCGGAGTTGGTCCGCTCGCGGCGACGAGTTTCCCTTCGATGAATCGGCGTACGCCGACGACGTTGCCTTTCTCTTCTGGGACCGCCACATCGCCGCCAGCGAGACACCGCGCCTCATCGAACACTGCGACGCCTGGGGCATGGAGGTGCATTGCGGCAACCGACACACGAAAGCGGCGTCCAAAACGGAGATGCTGTTCGTCGCTCGCCCGGCACACCTGTACGGCGACCCAAAGTCGTTCGACGACACGAACCTCTCGGACATCGAGCTCGGGCGCGGCCGCTTCATACCGGTCGTCGACCAGTTTAAGTACCTCGGCTCGGTCCTCTCGCGCGACTGCCGCGACGACTCAGACGTCGACGCGCGGATCAAGAAGGCGTCTCAGGCCTTCGGTGCCTTGCGGGACTGCATCTTCGCCTCGAAGTCCGTCTCTGCTCGCGCCAAGCGCCTCGTCTATGTCTCGCTCGTCCTGGCCATCCTCCTTCACAGTGCGGAATCGTGGTGCCTCACCGAGGTCCTGTTCCGCCGGCTGCGGTGTTTCCACGCGCAGTGCACCCGCGTCATGTGTCGTGTGACCCGGAAACACACCTGGTCCCACCACATCTCAACGGAGATCCTGCGGCGGCGCCTCGGCCTCGAGTCCATCGACGTCTACGTCACGCGCCGCCAGCTCCGCTGGGCCGGTCACGTCGCCCGCATGCCCTTCTCCCGACTCCCTCGCAAGATGCTCTCGTCTTGGGTCCGCTCCAAGCGCCCACCGGGGGCTCCGCAGATGACGTACGGGAGGTCGCTCGCCAAGGCACTCGGGAAATGCGACATCCCCTTGAACTCGTGGCACGACCTCGCACAAGACCGCGCGCAGTGGCGGTCCGCCATCCATGCAATTTCTTCCCAAGCTTCTACCCCAACTGTGTGATTTTTTGCTCTGTGATCCTGGACCGGCTACTACCGGCCCAGCCTGGCTCCCATGCCCGGGAGAGGTCCGAAGTTAGTTAGTTTGTTATACTAGGGTTAGCTCTCCTACTTTTAATTCAGAAAAGCGTTGTGTTATTCACACCGTGCTGTCCTCGTTGTAAGAGCACAGGACGAGGGCAGACTACCACTGCTCTCACTCTGCTGAAGGGCAACACAGTTGAAATTACTGTTCTCTAGGTATTGGGCACCAGTCCCGGTATCAGCAGAGTCCCAGGATTTCCAGCCGAGTTTCGCTCTCTGACGTTCCTGAACCAAACCAAGATACCAACCAATCAAGAACTCCAAAAGGAGATAAAAGACCAAGAAGCTCGCATAGAGGCAAAGCATACAAGGGAGATGCAAGCACAAGCTCAAGTCATACAAGCACAAGCTCAAGCGCTACAAGCACTCGAAGCACGACTCAATGCCATGCAGACACCACCTGCCGTCGCCGCAGCCCCCCAACTCCAGCTCCACAAGACCCCAAGACCAAGTCAAACACCTTCACTGACCTCCCTAGCGCTGTCCTCAAGTCAATGGACTCCGCTCAAGTCACCCCCCAAATGCTCTCGTTTCGCGTTATGCAGTTGTTCGTCGAACATCTCATGCCTGAAACAGGCATCACGCAATACTTCTTACAGTGCCTCTACACGTGGGAATCCGTCTTACGCGGATCTAATGATCTAGCTGACGCTCTCCTAAGCCACTGCATCAAGGAATATGACAAGGACCCCGACAACCACTCAACTACCGGTAACACCCAAGACTTCCAAGGCTGTTACGTCTACTACAAAGGCGTCTACCGCAAGTTTGGCAAACACTTCCTTGATAATGTCTATGAGCCAAAACTCCAAGAACTCAAAGACCAAGACAAAGACACGACCGATACGACGAAAGGAAACTTATATCCGATCACCTCCAAGGAAATGAAGCCGACTTCATCGTGTACCTCCGCGAGACCGTGCACCCCCTCTTTCGCCGTTTTCTGCATGCCGGTAGCGACTCCGTCAAGCACCCAGCATACGACGAAATAGATGCACTAGGATCATCCCATCCGATAGGACTCGAATTCGTACTACAAGTCCGTCTTGCACTTGACAAGCACACGGGTCAGAACCCCGTCCACCATGCGCACTACGTCTACAATGTCCTCCTGGAACACGCCGTTCAACCCTGAAATCCATGAACCTGCGCATCATATAGATTATATGCGCCACGTTCAACAACAGCTTCGCCAAATCACCGACGATGCCTCTCTCCAACTTACCGACCAAATGATCCTCAAGGAAATCCACCGAATTCAGCGGTTCAAATATCCCCCAAGTTTACTTGACTCCCGCGCCCCAACGCATATAAAGGCCTTTACTCGTCTTGCCAACTGCCTTCGCACCCCCAACGACTCGCTGTTACTCGACGAAGACAAAGACGCGATAAACCATTTGCCCAAGTTGATCGCCCGCATCACGGTTATCTCCACCTTCGAGCGCAACTTTTGGGCTCACCTCAAGCCTCACCCCACTCTGAATTTCAATCCGTTGCGATTCGTCACTGACTTCGGTCGTCTGCCGACCAAAGATAGAGACAATCTACGTTTTCGCTCCCGCCGCCATGGCCTCCACCTCACCGAAGATGACACCGACACCTCACCCTCTGAAGATGAAATTCCCCCGGATCCTGACGAAGCACCCCCAGAAGATAACGACCCCGTCGCTGTCTTTCTCACAGAACTCGATCAAGATGACGACACCGATCTCATCCGACATCCACACGCTTACCGAAAGAAGCGGATGCCTCGCCATCAGAAGAAGACCCCGCCGAAAAAGTCTCCTCATCCTTGCTCCCCATCATACTACAACATCAATGACTGCCCTAAACCCAAGGCTACCCCTGACACCCCAACAAAGAACAAACAAAACCCTCGTGCTTCTCCTGTCACCCCAGACAAACGCGAGCACCCACACCTTTGCAAGGTCACTTTTCCCACCCAAACGCATCCACCAAAGCCATCTACTCCTGACCAACGGTTTAAGGTCCCCCTCCGTGATGTTCGTCGCAAGCTCCAGATCGTACGGAACCTTAGTCAAGCCGGTCGCCAATACACATCCAACTCAGAACGCATGACCAAGCTCATCAACCTCATCACCACTATCTCCGACGAGGTACTTCTCTCCGAGGCTGATTCCGACGCCGCCGAGTTTCTTCAGGTGCTATCATCCGATCCTCAGGATGATCCACCCGATGAGGGCGCAGCCGACGACGCAGATAACCAAGGCCACCTCGGTTTTTATGATGATCACTTACAGCTAGGCCTCTACGACGATAACATCCCCGAAATAGACGATGAAGACGACTCCGCCGAAGACTACGCACAACGTCACAGCGACTACATGCGTGCTCTACACCAGAGTCAGCTTTTTCGATGATGGTTGCCGACGACGCCTGTGCCGCCAACCAAAAATTACTAAATCAGGCACCACGCCTCACGATGAAGAACTTCCCGACATCATCAGAACTTCCCCCCAGAGTCGCAGATTTTCTTTGTGCCACTTACACTACAGGAAAGGCCCCCACAAAGACTAACTCGCTGCACGGATGCAATGGAGCCGGCACTGAAATTCTTTAATTGACGGTGGCGCATCACTCGCACAATCCAACATTTTGTTCCCGAGTCCATACGCAGGATTCCGAACATACCATCCGCATGGGCAGAGGCACCTTTAAACAGCCACTTCATCGGTGTCAAACCGTTGTATTTGCAGGTTGCCGGTCTCTCCTCAAAAGATATCAAAGACTCCACGGGTTACGTATTATACCTCGTCTTTCCGGACATCCGCCCTCCCGGCGTAGGTTGGCACCTATTCGTCTCCCGGGCGGGCCGGTTGGCAGCCGGAACGTTCGCAGTGGGACGGGGTATGGCCGGGGGGCGAAGACGGAAGGTTATCGGCGAATTGGTTGTCAGTCACATCGCGGTCTCCTCGTCGCATTGCGACAAGCTTGATGGTCACTCTCCGCCGACCGACCTTTCGGCGCTCCTCGTCTACAGGCCCGTGATTCCGGACTGGCTCCTGTCGGTCCGGCCTGGCTCCCATGCTCGGGAGAGGTCTGAAGTTAGTTAGTTAGTTAGTTTCCGGACTGGCGCCTGTCGGTCCGGCCTGGCTCCCATGCTCGGGAGAGGTCTGAAGTTAGTTAGTTAGCTTTCTGGTCGTCCCGCACTTCCAGGTCTACAGGATATAGCGACCTCTCAACTGAAAGCTCTGAACGTTCAAGCAACAGATCCACCGCTGCCCTACGAACCATACTTGTATGAACTTCTGACCACCTCCACTTCAGATCCCCATGATTACAAAACACTTCTAGGCACAACCGCAGTAGTTCTCGCCAATCGCCATATTAATGGTCCCTTGTCCCTGCCATCCCATCCAAAGCACACATTCCGCGCTGTGTTTAGTTCGGCTTGGCGACAGCCGCATCCGAGGGGGAGAGGGGGCCTGCGAGAACAGCGTTTTGCTGGGCGAGGGGGCCGCCACCCCCCAGCGCTAAAGTTTTGTGCCCGGGGGGGAGTCTGCGACCTCCCAGCACGAAAGTTTCGTGCTAGGGGGGTGTCTGACCACCGCGCACGCACTCTAGAAGAGGCCTCGAATGCCAGCCGAGCGCCCAAGTGGTCAGCAGAGCTATATAACTACGGACGGCCACGGACTGGGTGCCGGCGACTCGGCCGGGAGGGAGCGCCTCTGCTAGCCTCGCGCTCTTCGCGGGAATAGGCGTTAAAAGAATCGGACAAGAGGAGGCGCGGCTGCAGGAAAATCACAGTGGCTTAGCCATACGCGCGACTCCGAACCGCAAAACTTGTCGGGATATTGTACGCGCCCTGTCCTCAAGACGACGATGATGACGAGAACGAACCGCCCCCCGCGAACATAGCGAGGTCAACGAGCCAGACTTCGTCGACGAGCCCGCCCTCGATGAGGAGGAGGATGAGAGCCCAGCTCCAGAGGAGAACCTCCGCGACTACCTCATGGACCTCGGAGACGCCACATTCCACCACGAGGCCGCCACATTCCTTACGACCCATTCAGCGTCGCCAAAGACCCCCCTCGAAACCCAATTTCCCTGCCAAACTGTAGCCTACATTGTAGAGCCACTCAGGTGCTGCGGTGCCCGTCGTCCTAGGGGGGGGGCGATCCCTCCGCGCTATAGGGGAGGGCTAGGGCAGGGGATACCGACCCCCCAGCGCTAAGCTTTCGTGCTGGGGGGGCGTTCTTTTCGTGTTCTCGCGCGCCCCCCCCCCCCGATGCGGCTGTCGCCAAGCCTTTCCACACCGGAACGAAAATATCCCTCAAGGATGAGCTCGCAAACATAACGCAAAACGTCGCCAAGACGCGCTCGCAATCCCATCTCCTCGATTTCGCCAAGTTACAGTATCATTCTATATTCTTGACGGAACTAATCACCCTGCCGCGTATTGTCGTCCAATATGCATTCACTGGCTCAGCGGACCTCTCTGTGCAAGCACAACTCCCTCCGCTACACACCGCCATTATTGCAGGTGGACTCCACCAAGAAGGCTTTGAGTCTTTTCGCAACCGCTTCGACAAACGCATCACTGTCGTGGCCACCTGTGAAACTAACTAACTAACTAACTTCAGACCTCTCCCGAGCATGGGAGCCAGGCCGGACCGACAGGAGCCAGTCCGGAATCACGGGCCTGTAGACGAGGGGCGCCGAAAGGTGGGTCGGCGGAGAGTGATCATCAAGCTTGTCGCCATGCGACGAGGAGACCGCGATGTGACTGACAACCAACTCGTCGAAAACCTTCCGTCTGCGCCCCCCGGCCATACCCCGTCCCACTGCGAACGTTCCGGTTGCCAACCGGCCCGCCCGAGAGGCGAATAGGTGCCAACCTACGCCGGGAGGGCGGATGCCCTCGCAAGGCTCAGGATTCATGAGGCACCGTCCTCCATCGCAACTATGCGGTCGGCGATCATCCTGTGAAATCAACCCTATTATGCGCGCCCGCGCGCAGCAACTCTTCCCGCACGCTCAGCATTATGCCGATCTAAGAAAGCTCATTGCCGCTCTGCAAACCGGCAAAATACGATTACCTCAACTTGACCTGGCTGTCTTCACCTTGCCTTGTCAACATCTGAGTGTAATGAAAGACTATGACGGCTATGCCACTCCGGTGACCGCCGACCTTTTCGTCAAAGAACAAATCCGCTTTGTTCGTTGCACCCTCCCGACACATATACCATTGTCGAGAATGTACCCCCAAACCCCCGAACTCACCACGAGTACACCCAGCTCGCCAAATGCTATCAGCGCATGGGTTACTTCAGACACTCCGGTGTCTACAATGCCTCCGCTTTTGGTGACGTCATAAGCAAGAACCGCTACCTCGCTGTCTTTGCCCGACACCCGCTCACCGACTACAACCTCGAGAAAACCGCATCTCCCTGGTTAATATCTCCTCCGAGCATGGTTCCCCTCCTGGACCCAAGTCACACTATCCCCGACGATCTCTGGATAGCAGACCCCGCCCTTCGTGGCACAGTGACCCGCTCCACGTTGGACTACTACCAGAACAAAGTCACATTCTCGTACGCACCCGCCAACGCAGCTCAACTCCCGATTTCCGAGAATGCGCGCATCTGCCAAATGCTTGCGCGCTTGAAGAAGCCCTTCACGGATCTAGGACTCGACGCCGACGGCACCTCCTATGCCTCGATGACCAATATCTCCCATCTCTTGGCATTCACATTGCTGCACAATCATTTGTCGGAACACCCTACTCTCACAGCATGGAACAGACTCCGCTGCTTTCACGCCTCAGAGTCCCAATGCGCTTACCATTTAGATGGAGCCATCACCGGCTCTGCCGCCACCGCCGTCGCATGTGGCTACTTCCCGCGCGCATCCCTCGCCTTGCATTCACGGCCCCCTAGAATATTGGACTGTTCACACCAACCCACAGTCTTCTCCCCAACGCACACCTTCTCCCTGGATGTTCCCAGGGGCACCGCCTTTCTGGTCGTCGCCTACACCAACTCCTTGGAAGCCGCTCACAGCTGCTCGCGCCCCTCCACGTGGGTCCACTACATGAATCGCTCGCATCCCGGCTTTGCCGCGATCGATTCACGAGGGCGAATTACTCTCGATGACCCCACGGGACTCATAATGTCCGAAGCATGTCCCACTTACGCGGATTACGTCGGCCACATCGGCGACACGCTCCAGAAATCCACAAAGTGCTACTCGGTCACTGACTCGTACCCAACCAACACGAGCTACTCCAGCGCATTACTGCTGATCTCTCCCGACCACATCCTATACGCAACTCTCAATGAAATCACAAAGTTTGGACACCACTAGGACCCGGAACTGCTCCGCCTGTTCCAACAGCATCCGCCGTACTTCGTGTTCAAGGCACTGGCCAACGCCGTCCCGCACAACATGCTGCAGGCTAAGTACAACGCTGTCCTCGCACTCCACGAGTCGCATCACCATGTGAACCTTCACATCGAATGGGCAACCATACGCAATGGCATTCCCAGCCCCGGAGACATCAACCAGGTTGCAGAATTCTTCTTGAACATCTCCAGCCGTCTCTTAGCAGAGGAGGACCTCACCTCACCTCCCTCCTCAATGCCGTTGCAGATGCTCACCATGCTGCGATCCGCAAGCCAAGCAAATCGAAAAACCTCGAGACGCTGGTGTGTGCGGTACCAGCGAGTGACCAAGAGCACTCTTTTTGCGTGCTGAATGGTGCCGGGCTTGTGCAAGGGGGGCAGATCGGCAGTCGAAGTCCGAGGAGGAGTGTGTCGCTTATCGACTCGGACTTTAGCAACTGTGGCCTCGGCAAGTACCAACAACCCGAGATTATTCGCCGCACAATTGCCGCCAATGTAACGAATCTCCGCCCAGGTGATGATCGGTATCTGCAAGACTGCAGCGAATGCAAGCGCTGTCAACCGCATGTTAGCTTCAGACATAAGAACTCTTCCTGGTCACAGGATGAACTGGCCTACGCTCCTGGCCAACATCTCCACATGGATGTCTCATATCCCAGCATCAGCAAATGCTATGGTGGCTTCCGATACATCATGCATTTCGTGTGTATTATATCGGCATACAAATGGGTATACTTCCTGCGGAAACTGGACGCGCAGGACGTTCTGGCCGGCATCCTCTACGTGGTCAATGTGATTAAGGTCGAATTCGATGTAAGTGTGAAAATCATCTCGTCTGATGCCTTTTCCACATTCCGCTCCGAAGCTTTCCACCCGCTCAAGGTACAACTCGGTATCCAGTTTCAAATCATTGGTCGCCACCTACACCAGCGGAACTTCGCGGAAAACATCATTAAGGAAAACACACGAGGCACTGTAGTCCGCCTCCTTAACCTTCGTAGTGTCCGCATCGAAGGAAAGCCTATTGGCGCCGAGTATTACCACCCGTTTGCTCTACTGCACAAGATCCAAGTAGACAATCAGCGCTCTCATGGACTGCCATCGCGCAATAACACGACCTGCACCGTCCCCCGGCGCATCATGTCACCCACGGCACCACTCCTGAAGCTGCTCCCCTTTGGCGAACCTGTCACCTTTGTTTATCCTCAAAGTCACAAACTGGAACCCTTCATCGTCTCCGCCTCTTACTTTCATAGTAACAACTACCTTCCGAACCTCCCCGGCACGGACCGATTTATCCGTGATGTTCACATCTATCCTGCTTGTACATCAAGGGCGATATGGAAAAATCGTCACCTCGAACGACTTCCACGTTGATGCAGACATGCCAGTCAACCGCAACAAGGAGATCGAACGGATCAAAGCACACGCACAGATCCCAGCAGAGGCACGGCAAGAGGACCCGCTCCCAGTTATAAGCGAGCACCCAATGCCAGAAATTAGACAGGAATCGCAAAATGAGGGCGAGACTCATGATAACGACCAGGATGATAAACCCGATGATGACGACGAGCATAAAGAACCAGATCCGACCTCTGCTGCTGATCCAAGTCCCGTCAGCGACGAGACACCTGAACAGGATTTTTCGTTCCTCAACTGGCCACCTCCGCCGGACGGTAGCATTCCGATGCCCAAGCGAAAGGATCGCCTAGAGGTTGTTCTCGATGATTCAGGTTTTACTCCAGTACTCGTGCATCGCAACCAGCGTGACAAACTCAAGGCAGATCTCAAGGACGAGCGCGGATTCCGCATTCCTAAAGATCAACTCTATATCGTGAAACGTGTCGACGATGGGAAACTTTTCACCAGACGCATCATCGCATCCGAGTATGGTCGGAATTGGAAATACCAGCAGGAGTAATCCACGGCTCGCGCCACAGCCAACATGTCCAGCACATTTACGTTTCTCATCAGTGTCAGCGCTCTGCACCAGGGCTAAGCCACGAGCATCGCATCTGATCTCAACATTAGAATGGACGCTAAGCCGCCAGATGGTGTTCCGACAGGATGCCTCCTCGCAAATACCACTCAAGACTATGGTATCATGGGCGGCACTGCACTGGATCTGCAGAGAGAAACCGACGCAGAACTCTTATGCGTTGATTTCCCAAGGAAGCCGTACTACTCATCTGTCTTGGTCGACCACCTGGACAACGACAATTCTGTTCTCGAGAACTATGTATGCCATGACGAACTGTCACCGGCAGAGTACTATGCGCGTCAATGGAATCAAGAATTCTGTTGTATGAGATCCTCTCTCTTATGGGACATCTCAGCGCATCAGCACTACCACCTAGCTTCTCGTCACAGACACGCCCTCATGCGCGATTCTGGCGAACTAGGACACCTCTTTCTAAGTCAAAGTGATCCGAATCAAGACATTCTCCAAGAAGTCATGGACTATGACATACATCACATCGACCATGTCGCGTCACAACTCGTGACTGCTGATGACATTATCTATGAGCCTGAAAAGATTGTCGAACTCAAAGGACTCAGCGAAGAAGATAAGCTTAAGCATATTGCTTCGATTCGCAAGGAAATTGAGGGCTTGTGCTCCAACGGCGCCTTTAAGCTCGAACCTTTGCCGCTAGACCGTTCGTCTATCTCGACGAAACTCGTGCTGAAGATCAAGTATTTTGCAGACGGCACCCCAGACCGCTATAAAGCTCGTCTAGTTGCCCGAGGTTCCTTGGCACGTGTCGGCATTGACTTTTATGCCACATCTTCACCGACCGCGATGCTCGCCACCAACCGGTTATTGCTCGCCATCGCTGTGAAGCACAGGCTCCCGGTTGCGAACGCAGAAATTCCCCCGGCATTCATCCAATCGGCACTTGGTCGCCCGGTATGGATAGACTTACCTCGAGGGATTCGTGTCTCGCAAAACCTTGTCCAGCAGATACAGAAGAACCACCCAGAGTCCAAGCTAGCTCTCCGACTCGTCAAGGCTCTCTATGGTCTCAAACAGTCAGCTTTGTTGTGGAACATTAAGCTCGACTCGTTCCTTCGACAACATGAGTTCGAACGCTCACAAGTCGACACTTGCCTCTATATCAGTTGGGATCGATCTATCAACAGATGGGTTCTCCTATCCGTCTCTGTCGATGATCTATTGATCACTGGTACCAACACCGCCAAAATCACATCTCTTCGCACCGCTTTGGAGAAGGAATATGGCAAAGGTACATGGCACGATAACATGCGCTCCTTTCTTGGTATCGATGTACACTACAATGTCTCCGCTCGTCATCTCACTACGAATGTAGCCGCGAAGATAAACAAGATGCTCGCCGAGCATAAAATCAACCTCCGTACTACTGACATCCCCTACTCGGACATTCTCACTCAAAACCCTTCTGCTAAGCTTCTTTCCGACTTGGCTCCTACTTTGGAACTATTACGCAAGAATTTTCCCCATTACTGTGGCACTAGTATCAACTTGTCTGTCACTTGTCGTCCAGACATCACCACTCTGTGCAACAAATGCTGCAAAGGCATGCACAACCCTGAGCAGACCCACCTTCTACACTTATATGTTTTCCTTCGCTATTTGAAGGGTACTCCGAATGATTCTCTCGACTATTCATCCGATAGCCCCTCTATTACGCCCTTTATTCAGCATCTGATCAGCACATATCCAGAACTGCATCATCTTCGTTCGCCCATTTTTTTTTTCCTGATGTCAGTTTCGCTGACCGTTCTGATCCTCGATTAAGATCTCATTCTGGTGCATGTATTCTTGTATTTGGCAATCTCGTATTCTGGTCTAGCAAACGCCAAACTCTTACTGCCAAAAGCACCATGGAAGCCGAACTCATCGCCGCTAGCGCAGCCGCTGATTAATGTCAATGGTTTTATAAGATCTTCTCTTCTCACCCTTATTTGTTTTCTCGTGATCAAGCTCACGCTATTCCCCTGCTTATTGACAACGCTAGCGCCTTCCATGTCGCTAATCATCCTAAAGTCAGTGCTCCCTCTCGTCATATCAATTTACGAGAATTTCGCATTCGTGACTACCAGGCCAACTCGGTCATTCGTCCTCTCTGGTGTCCCACTCACTACCAGATAGCCGATCATTTTTCAAAGCTCCTCCCCCGCACTTTTATTATTCCACAAGTTCAAGAACGCCTACGGTGTTCACTCTACATCTTCTTCACCACCATCTCATCAAGTTACTCTTTCTGCTACTCTTCCACCGTACAACTCCGTCCAGAACACTCTCTACATTATTGTCGATGGAAAGTCGCTTCCCGCTTAGTTTGATCCAGATTTCGCTCACCGAGTTCAATCTGTGAGGGCGTAGAGATACAAAATTTGATTTAGGGTTAGTACCCCCTATCCTAGGGTTAGCTCTCTTACTTTAGCACCTTTTAATTCAGAAAAACGCTGTGTTATTCACACCGTGCTGTCCTCGTTGTAAGAGCACAGGACGAGGGCAGACGGCCACTGCTCTCACTCTGCTGAAGGGCAACGCAGTTGAAATTACTGTTCTCTACCTCACCCCCACCTCACTCAATGAAGCAAGGAAGATGCGGCGATGCTCACTTATTATCCAAATGTAACATTTAATCGCCGCATCATCCCCCACGGCTCCTCAGCCTTCGACCTGGCCACCAGGGTACCAAAATTGCAAAATTGGGAAGATTTCGGCAGCTTTTCGGCATGCATGCCTGCAATCAGGCCTGGCGGCGCAATGTACTACTACTACTACTACTATGAAGAAGAAGAAGAAGAAGAAGAAGAAGAAGAAGTAGCACGGCGTTTGGTGCAGAAACAAGTTCTCGAAGTCCGGAGTTCGTCTCGGAAGACGACGAGAAGAGGCCCGGCGGCGGCGGCGGAGAAGAGGGGGAGGGGGAAATCCGGACCCTCGATGGGAGGGTTGGTAAGCAAGGAAACAAGCTTGTTGTGGTTGTGGGCGCGCGCCATGTCGAGGGCCGTAAAACCCTCGCGGGTGGCCTGGTGGCGGTCGGCGCCGCGCGCGAGAAGGAGGCGGACGACGTCGGCGCGAGCGTTGATGGAGGCGATGACGAGGGGGGTGCAGCCCTGGAGATTGGGTTGTTGGACGTCGGCACCGCGCTCGAGCAAGAGCCGGACGATCTCGAGATGGCCGAGCTGGCACGCAATGAAGAGGGAAGTAGAGGCTTTAGTGGTTCCGCGCTCGTGGACGTCGGCTCCGTAGTCGATCAATAGTCTCGCGACGTCTACGTGTCCGTTCTGACTCGCAACGTAGAGCGGGGAAGCTCCCTCGAAGGCGTGAAAGACGTCGCCGCCGTGCTCCAACAGAAGCTGCGTTAAGTCGTAGTGGCCGTCCTGCGCGGCCATGTGGAGCGCCGAGATTCCAGCGGGCGCCGCGTTGACGTTCGCGCCGGCGTCGAGCAAGGCCCGCGCGGCGTCCAAGTTCCCCATCTTGCTCGCTGCTATCAGCGGCGTCACCTTGTTGTCGGTGACGTGGTCGATATCCGCGCCGTTCTCCAGCAGAACTTTTACGACGCCCCGCTTGTTGTGTTGGCTCGCCGCGACGAGCGCCGTCGCGCCCTCCGTACTCCGTCGGTTCACCTTCGCCCCCTGATCCAGCAGAAATCTCACCACGTCCGTTCTCCCCGAGGTGCTCGCGATCGCGAGGGGCCTCACGCCCTCGGCGCCTTTCTCAACGTCGGCACCATGCTTCACAAGCAGACGAACCACCGACAAGTGACCGTAGTGAACGGCGAGGCACAACGCTGGCCACCCGCTCCTGTTCGACGAATTCACGTCCGCGCCTTGCTTCAGGAGGCTCCGCACCTCACCAACGCGACCCGACGCGCACGCCACCGCCAGTTCCATCTTTTAGGGTACTTCTGCTTCGGGGACTTCTAGGAATGTTCCTGTTTCGGGCGTTCTGCGGTGCTTCCCTTCTTTGGGTCTTCGGGGGTTCAGCAACGGACGGGCATGGAACGGCCGATCTCTTCGCGCATCGCGCGCGGTAGGACATCATCGCAGCGGCAAATCCTGAGACCCGGTGGATGGATATGGATGGATGGATGGATGGACATGGATTGATGGATGGAAATCGCCTTTCCTTGGACAAACCATGCATGCATCCCAGTCTGCAGTCAAATCACACGGAAGAACGCAAAACGGGGTCAAGTTACGACGCTGGTCTCTGCCGGTCAGCGCAAAAATTGGTGTGTCGGTGAAGGCAAAGATACCTCTAAAATTTTTTCGCGGTCAGCCGCCGCACCTGCCGCGGCTTCCGGCGGTGAGACCGACATTCAAATTCACCGACGAGAGCGTAGTCACCATCCGTGTGCCGCACCTCAACCACGCGGAATTGGCGATCGATTGTGCACAAGATAGTAAAAAATCACAACCAGCCCGAAATAAAGCAGGGGCCGATAAAGATCCACGTAGAGTTGTATTGTCCGCAAGCGTGCCCGACGAACCCATCGCGGGCTGCCGCCGCCGACATCGGAGGTATACGCACGTCATGGATTCAAGGCGCAGCCGTCGGCATTGGGAAATAATACCGAGATGTCGACCACCAAACAAACCTCAAATTTTTTTGCGGGTGCAACTTGAAAACAACCATCAGAGACGACGAGAGTTGGATCGACAGCAGTCAGTCCGATCCGAGTTAATGGTCGAGCCCCCCTCATTGAGCTGCGCATCATTGTCGCTGGATGTGGTCAACGCGGAAACCTAGCCGACGATTCGCGCGCGGTCCTTAGCACCTTTTGGCACTGGCAGTGTGGCGGGATTCGAAGACAGGGGATTCAACAACGTCAAGAAGGTGGATAGATATGGAATCCACTCCCAAGCAGCAGCAGTAGTAGTAGTAGTAGTGACCGGCGCTCATGACTCAAAACGGCGCCCCAAGCCTCATCAATGCAATGCCACCACAAAAAAAGGTGTCGCACAAAGGCGCCCTCTGCAAACAAACAACAACAGCACTGATGGCTGTACCACCCACCTAGATGCGGTTCGTGGGTTGTTGTTGTTGTGCACTCTTCTGACGACTTTTTATTCGATGATGATGATGATGATTCAAAAAAAGTCCTTCTTCGACATGACATCACGCAGATATGATATATGGCAAATCTTAAATCATAATGAAATAGGTCCGTTTATTACAGTAGAGGCCAAAAATTTCCACACATCCCCAACCGCCTGATCGATCGATCGCGCAAAGAAAGAAAAATGCTCGTTGTCGTGTTGCTGTCGGCGGCGGCGGCGACGTGTCCCCAGACCGGCGTCTGGTCGAGTGGGACGAGCTTGGTCGCGGGGGACGTGGACGGGGACGAGAGCATGGACCTCGTGGTCGCGTCCCAGGATTCGGACAGCGTGGTGTGGCTCTCGGGGGGCACGGAGCCGCACGTCGTCGACACGACGGCCGGGCACGCCGCGTGCGCGTGGTTGGGGGACCTCGATGGCGACGCCGTGTCGGATATCGCTGCGGGGCTGACCTCTGACCAGTCTTTGGTTTACTACGCTGGTCCCGCCTGGACGCGAATTTTAGTCGCGACGCTCGACGGGATACACGGGTGCGTCGGGGGTGACGTCGACGGCGACGAAGACCTCGATCTCGTGTCGGCGGCGTTGGGGGAAGACGTGCAGGTGGCCTGGCACGAGAACGACGGAACCGGTGGGTTCACGACGCACGCGTTGATGACCTCGGGTGCCGGCGCGCGAGAGGTGGACTTGGCGGACGTCGACGGCGACGACTACCAAGACGTCGTCGTGGCGGCGACGAACGACGACAAATTTCTTTGGTTCAAGCAGTCTTCCAGCAGCCCCGGGGAATTTGAGATGCGCGAGCTCGGGTCAGCTTCGCATCCGCGGGGGGTCGTGGCGGCGGACGTCGACGCAGACGGCGACGTCGACGTCGTGGGCGCGTCGTCGCACGACGACACTATTCGAATTTACGTCAACCAAAATAACAAAAATTTTTCGGCCATCGTGTTGAGCGACGAGGCGGATGGGGCGCGGTCGGTTTTTGCGGCCGACGTGGACGGCGACGCGAACCTCGAGCTGATCGCATCGCTCTACGACGCTAATTTGGTCGTTCGGTTCGACCTCGACACGTACGACGCTGCGGTTATAGCCAAGATCACCCAGCCGCGCGACGCGATCGCGGTGCGCGGGTTCAACGGGAACGAGGGATACGACGTGTTTGTTGGCGCTCCGGATGCGGTGACCGACGCGGGGTGCGACCAGGGCCTCACGGCAGCCCCGACTTACTCTTCTATAAAAGCGCTCGGGTGCTCGACGACGGCGATCGCGGGAGACGCCGGAGCGCCCGTCGCCGCCGCCGTCGGGGACGTGGATGGCGACGGCATAGATGACGTTGTGGTGGCGGAGCCCGACAACGCGATGGTCGCGTGGTACAGCGACGTGTCGGGCGAAGGGTACTACACGAAATCTGTTGCCGAGGCCTCGATCGACGGAGTCGCGGCGGTGGCTATCGGGGACGTCGACGGCGACGGGATAGATGACATCATCGCCGCGTCCCCGACGATCCCGATGATCGCGTGGTTCAAGACGTCGCTCGCCAAGCCCACGCGCAACGAGATCGCGGGGCGGGCCGGGGCCTACGCAGTCTTTCCCGTCGACGTCGACGGCGACGAGGATATCGACGTCTTAGCGGCCAACTCTGGCGACGACGACGTCGTAGTTCTGTACGAAAATACGGGGGCCGGGGTCATCTGGGAACCGAAGATCGTTTCGAGTTCAGCGTTGGGAGTGCGGGCGGTCGCCGCCGCGGACATCGACGGCGACGGCGACATCGACGTGCTGTCGGCCTCGGTCCGCGACGGCGCGATCGCCTGGTACGAGAACCCGAGTTTCGCTCGCCGCGTGATCGCCGTTGTGGAGGCGCCGCTCGATATTGTGGTAATCGACTCGGACGACGACGGCGACATGGACGTGATCGCCTGCTTCGAAAACTCTATTGTCCTGTACGAAAATGGCGGTTCCGGGAGTTTTTCGAGCGTCGTAATCACCGAAGAAGCGCTCGGCGTCGTCGATCTGGAAGCCGTTTTTGTCGACGGGACGATCCAGGTGCTGTCGGCGTGGTGGGGCGCAAACGCGGTCGCGATGACATCGCTCGCCGACGGCGAGACCACCATAATCTGCGACGTGGTTGAGGGGGCGTCGTGCGCGACCGCAGCCAAAAATTCGTCCTCTCTCGACGTCTTCAGCTGCGCGACGTCGGCCGACGCCGTCTACGAGCACCAATGCCTCCAGCCCACCTCGAAACCCTCATCCCCCGCGCCGACGAGAACGCCCAAACCTACCTCCGAGGTCCTGTCTTGTTCGGAATCCGTGGTGACGGACGACGTCGTCAACCCGCGGACGGTCGCGTTCGCGGACGTCGACGGCGACTCGTCTGTCGACGTCGTCGCCGGCTCGCTCAACGACGTCGCGTGGTACGCGTGCAGCTCGTCGGCGTGCACAGAGCACGTCGTCGACAGCGCGTCGGGGAGGACAACGGCGGTTTTGGCGGCGGACATGGATAACGACGGCGATCTCGACGTCGTGGCGGCGTCGTCGTCGGCTTCTACTATTTCTTGGTACGAGTGCGCGGGGACCGACTGCACGTCCCAGCACTTCGTGAGCCACGGCGAAGCCGAGGGAGTGCATGGAATCTACGTGGTAGACTTCGACGGCGACGGTGACCAGGACGTGCTCGCCGCGCTCCTCGGAGCGGGCGAGGTCGTGCTGTACGACGCGCCGAGCTGGAACGCCACGATCATAGACCCCGCTGCCGACGGGCCGCGGAGCGTCGCCGTCGCCGATATCGACGCCGACGGCCTCAACGACGTCGTGAGCTGCTCAAAAAACGACAACGTCGTCGCCTGGCACCATCAGAACTCGGACGGCACTTTCTTGAAGTTTGTCGTCGACACGGACGCGCAGAACGTCCGAAAAGTCATCACCCTCGACGCGAACAACGACGGCCTCTTGGATATCGCGGCGGCCTCCCCCCACGACAACACGATCGCAGTCTACCTGCATTCTATCTTCGCAGAAACCCATAGATTTACAAAGCTCGTCGTCACCGACGAGGCCGGCGGAGCGACGGACGTTTTCGCGCTCGACGTCGACGGCGACGACCTCCCCGAGCTCTTTAGCGCGTGGTTCGACGACGGCGTGGTGGCGGTGCACGAGACGACCGACGGCGCCACCTACGAGACGACGGTAGTGGCCGCGAATTTCGACGGCGCGCACGCCGTCGTCGCGCGACTCGAATACGGTTCTCTCGTCGTCGCCGCCGCCGCCGAGGATGACGACCTCGTCGCCACCTTTACGTGCGGCACCACGCACCTCCCGACGACCTCGCCCAAGCCCACCCCCCACCCCTCCACACCCGCACCCTCCCTCACCGACCTTCCCACACCGGTGCCTTCGACGCCCGCTCCGTCCACCTCGAGTCCCACGGGGACAATATGCACGACGGCGCACGATAACGCGGTCGCCTGGTGCCACGATGCCAAAGACGGCCTCTGCGTCCAGTCCTACCTCGAGTGCGACATCCTCGGCGGCGACATCTCCCCCGGCGACAACCCCGGCTGCAACTACAAGTCCAACTCGGGCTGCTACTGCTGTCGCCACGTCCTCGTCAACGGCACCACTCGACCCCCCACCACTCGCCCTCTCGAACAACCGACAAACGGTGGTGGTGGTGGTGGCAAGAAAAAGAAGAAAAAGGATGACACTCACAGCAGTCCGGGGATGATCGTCTTGTACACGAGTCTCTGCGCGATCTTCGTATGCGTTGTCTTGATGGCCGCCAAGCTCTACCTCGACCCCTCGCCCCCCCCGGGCTTCACCTCCGGCAAGCTCGAGCCCTCCGTCGACACTGGGCCCATCGAGATCCAGCTCTCCGACATGGACGAAGACGAAGACAAACCAATGAACCCCATGGTCTAAAAATATATTAAAATCACCTTTTGTTGCTTGTTAACAACCTCCATCGAGTTTTTTTTTTTTTTGATTGGCTGCTGCTCCTGCAAGTCGAGCGAATTACGTCAAATCGTCCTCGTTTTGAGGTGTTGAAGACCGGACAACCAGGCAAAAATTGTTGGCGAAACAAATACAGCATCATCGCTTTTTTTTTTTTCCCCTCCTCCAATTTTTTTTGTCGGCTGTGCAGCTTCGAATTATTACAACGCAATAATCCCCGCCCTCCCAACCAAAAAACCCCAAACTCCGCGAGATGAACTCGGAACGGGTCCCAGGGCAACGGAGTAATAAACTCAATGGTTAATTATAAGGACAGACCGGGCGCGGATGAGAGCAGCTCAGCTCGGATTGGCGGGGGTCGGAGTGTCGAGCGGAAAGAAGAGCTGGGGTGAGACAGGAAAAGGACGTTGGCGCAGGCATTTTTTTTTGGCCCGGGGTTAGGGGAGAGCACCACCGTTGTTTGGGTGTTCAAAATTATTAAACTCTCGTGTGCAACATTGTTATTAGGGATCGGTCAAGTTTGGTCAAAAAGTTTGGTGAATTTCTTTCATGTTTGCTAGATTTTGATGTATGATTAAGGAAAAACTCACATGTGTGGTCACTTTCCATAGAAGTTAGGTCAGTTAAGTTTGGTCACTCCGAAGTTGCATTAAGTTTGATCAATCACCCCTTCAAGTTTGATTAATTTCCTTGTAAGTTTGGTCAACAAGTTTGATCACTACTCCTCAAACTTCCACAGTATTGACCAAACTTCGGCTTTTAAAATCAAACTTAAGGAGGCTTTTTAAGGGGGCGCGTGAGCGCTTTTGGTGCGAAAATGCTTTTAAAACGAAAGCTAGGTGCTGCAGCTACGCAGAATCTACCGTGGCGTTACACGCGCGGCATGGACACCCCCCCATGACCGTCTTAGAAGGAGATCCTAAGGCAGCGCGGCGATACGCAAGGAGCTTCGCATATTGAGGGCTGCGACGCGCGGCCTCGCCAGCAGTTTCCCACGGCTTGACGCGGTTAAGCTGGGCCCATTCTCGCACCTTCCATCGTAGGAGCATCCCATACCGCGACTCACCATGGTGCTGTTGCCGTGGTCGTCCGCCATTCTTCGGCAAGAGGCAGACGCCAAAAGTCAAAGGTAAATGGTCAGCGTGACACGGATCACCCCATTCTGGATCCCAAAATCCGAGAGGGAGAGCGTCTTTGCGAATCGATTCAGGGTCGAGAGCGCGCATCAGAGGTTCTAAGGAGGGTGCCTCTTGATAGTGTTGTGGAGGTTGTCGTTGGCGGTCTTGTCGAGGCAACCACACGGCTATGTAGAAGTGCCCCCCGGGCATTAATGAACCATGGATTTGAAGTCGACGCGGGAGCTTGGAAATAAACAAGTCACCTGTGAGCCTTGTTGAACGAGCGGAGAACATGGCGCACTGGGTCCTTTTCTTGGAGCGAGGCTTTCCGGCCGGTGGAGCACGCGTAGGCCGTCCTGATTTATTGGATTCCTGCACGAAGCCTGTTGTTTCCGTGTCGAGTGCGTTGGGTGTACATGCCCGATAGGACCGTGGGGTCACACGAGCTCGCTGCTACAAACATTCTTGGACACTCCCATAAAAACACACATCATTGAACTCGGCTTCAAATATCGCACCGAATCGTTCTCGAAAGGTAAGAAGTACCCCATACTCAGCTCGGCAAGGATTCCCTTGTCTTCGTCGTTCGCATCATACCGCTCCGTATCGTCCCCGTTGTCGTACGTGACGGCGAACTTGTTTCTGGCGTAGGTGACTGTTCCAGGAACGTAGTGTTTAGGCTGCGCAGCGGGATATGGCACATCCGAAGCCATCACCCGGACTGATTTGACACTCCTTCCGCGCGCCGTAAGCATATTGAGGGTGGTGGTGAGCTCGGCGCGCGCACGGTCCCACGCTTCTTTGTCTGTTGGCCACCAGGGAGGAAACGAGCTTGTAAACGACTCTTTCTGCTGCTTGTTTGGGGGCTCGGTCAACGCGGGAGGCTTGGTCGACGCGGGAGGCTCGGTATACGCGGGAGGCTCGGTAGGCTCGGTATACGCGGGAGACGCGGGAGGCTCGGTAGGCTCGGGAGGCTCGGTTGCTTTGCGGCCTCCTTTCCTCCGCTTTTTACTGGCGACCCGGGCTGCAGTTCCTTCTAGGTCCAACCAGGCGAACGTCTTGGCCATTCCTTTTCGTGCTCGCTTCCGGTCCTTCTTTGACCCCGACCCCGACCCCGTATTCTTCCGCAGCGAGGATTCTTGGCGTTGGTCGTTCTTTTGCCTGCCTGTCCGTCGGGGCCCGATCGCGGATGGCAGCCAAGGCTCAAACTCCTCACCAGCTTCTTTGCATTCGGCTTCAATTTCTCCTTGCGCCGATTCAATTTCCGTTGCGTTGAGAATCGGAAACACCCCCCCGACCCGATATTGATTTTCCCAACGCTGCGTCGTGGTCCAAAGTGGATAGAGATCCTCAGCATGCTCACCGCGAGCTATCTGAGCTCCAATCATGCAAACGCACGGCAAGCGAGAGAACGCGTAGTTGCCACAGCTACAGGAAAGTACGTCGAGTTGCTCCGAATCTTCAAAATTCACGTATCCCTTCTGCCCGATAACAACGACGGACGTAAGTTGCTGATTGTTGTCACCTTTGACATACACCAAGAACGTCCCCTTATTGGCCCCAGCGCCGCCGCCGTAAGGCTGAACTTTCGTTATCCGGGTCATGCTTTTTTCAACCTTCACTTGGGCATCATTCTTGTAGTTGGGCCCACGGTTCACGCTTAGATATCACATAGAACAAACCGACAAGTTTGAACATAACAGCGGGAGTTTGATCTGAAAAGACAAAGGCCCGTAGGGCCGTACGTATTTGAGATGGTTGAGACCCTAGAGATTATTGGCCGAAAACACGCTATTTTGATCGAAGACAAGACGAAACTAATGACGCAACAATTTGCATCCGAACACGAGGAACACTCACGTGAGCCTCTCGCCGGTTTTTGCGCACCGGATGGCCGCTGCGCTCGTATCCGCGTAGGTCGTTGCCTGCTCAGCGAACAAGGTCTGGAGGGACTTGGGTCCGTTGCATAACCTCGCGTTGATGTGCTTCTTGTTGAAAGCCTCCGCCGGGTTGTTCGTACTCGTGCCAAAGAGTGCCCTGGGCCCGTCTAACACTGTGACGGTGTCTGCTTCCTGATCGTTCAGATGCTTTCGCGCATATTCGCGCCGACTGGCAACCTGTAGTGCCAGAAAACTCAATGCCACGAGGAGATTATGACTCACCCAACGCTGGGCCTTGGGAGAAAGTTCGGCATGAAAAGCGTCGCTGGCCGCCTTCGTAGGCGCCTCAACAAAGCGACGAAAGATAGCGGCGTCCCCGGATTCCGCGATCTTTGCGATGTTCTCGCTGCCGTGGTTCACTGTGAATAGGACGTATTCACGAAGAGTAAACAGTTCATCAAAGACTTACTGCACGAGAAGGCGTCGGCCTCGGGCGTATGCTGCGCAGGAATCGGAATTAGTCGAGGAATCAAATGGTGCTAGCGAGGTCACTCACGGTGACGT
Source organism: Chrysophaeum taylorii (assembly GCA_029834535.1). Lineage (NCBI taxonomy): Eukaryota > Pelagophyceae > Pelagomonadales > Pelagomonadaceae > Chrysophaeum > Chrysophaeum taylorii. The sequence continues at coordinate 16,874 of JAQMWT010000010.1, read as the reverse complement.
GGGCTATGAGGCCTCCCTTTTGGAAGTCCTGTACTATGACGAATCCCTGACAGTTTCTGTGCGGGATGTTCTCGACGGTCAGCTTAATGACCTTGCCGATCGATTCCGCAGACTCGGTCATGTTCCACCGCGAAGTGGATATCATCACGAGGTGGTTGTTGGCATCACGGCCGGTCACAGAAATCATCACCTGGTTGTCGAGGCAGTGAGCGCCGTCAATAAACGCCTGCCGGCGCAGGAGGCCCGCATTCATCGTGCGTATGGCGGGTTTAGACACGACGACATAACCTAAGAAGAACTTCCTATCAGCCAAGGCAGGTGACTGCAGCGTTTCAGGGATCTTGTAGTCGTTGAGGTCTAAGCTCTTGTACCGGCTCCTGTCGGAGCCATGCCTGAACTCTTGTTCCGACTTGTGCTCAGACTTGAGCCTCTTCATGAATACCTTCAGGAGATCTCCTTGTTTCGCGCCATACAACTTAACCGCATGACCGTGGGCTCGCAACGCGCGCTGGCAAGCGTGCAACTCCGCCTAAGAGAATGACAAGTGTGACTTTGATGCACACACGTGAATGTAGATGTGGCGAAGTATACTAACACACTAAGCTACGATTTTCAAGTGTGGTCACGAAACCAAAAGAGTTTGATCAGAAAGCTACAAGTTTAATCACAAAATTTGATCACACGGACATAAGTTTGATCATAAAGTCACAAGTTTGGTCACCAAGTCAAAAGTTTGGTCATAAAGTCACACGTTTGGTCATACAGTCACAAGTTTTGTCACAAAGTTTGGTCAGAACATTACAAGTTTGATCACTCACACACATGCACCTCCTCGCAGGACAACAGCCACAAACAAGACCTGCGCAAGACACCGCTGATACCGCGTTCCTCTCCTCGTTTCCCAAGAGCGCTAGGATGGACTTGAGCTAGATGTTCTCGACGGATGAGAGCGTATGCTCACGGTTCGTCATCTCATTGAGCCTTTCCTTGATGACGTTGTTGTGGACATCTACCAGACGCCTTTCCGAGTAGTGCCTCCTGACTTGCTCTCCATAGAGCCCTTCTTGATGATGGTCGTCACGGCCTCTAAGAAGTGCTCTGCGCGGTAGTCCGACTTGGGCTGGGTTTTCGTCGGTGTAAAAACTCCTGTGTGAGGTTCATCATGCGTGACGACGAAGTCTATAAGCCCATCACGACGAGCAGCGCGCTTAAAGAAGCCGCAGCCCTCTACTTTACACTTGAACGACAACGCCGTCGCGGTATTGATCATGTTATGCACGCTGTTGCTTGCCCCCCGTGTCGACCATCTTCTCCTGCAACTCGGCCTCTTCCCGAACGCACATACTAAATTCGGATTTCGTCGGGTAGCGCGAAAGCAGCGAAACGTGGTGCTTGAACATTCTGAGCTGCGACAGCGTACGCGGCGATCTGTCACAGTCGTTAACCTTCGTCAGGCCACGCTTGCCGTTCTTGGTGTCGTCGTCGCCCGACGTCAGCGTGATACCAGCACGGTCCCGCTCGACCTGAGCGAAGCCCTCGTCGATATCGACCTCCTCGTCATCCGCGTCGAAGTCGAAGGACGCTCCGGAGTCACGACGCGACATGCAGAACCTCCAAATGCTTGATCACAGCGGGCCTTGTTTTGTCAGCGAGCCCTATCCTTGCTTTCCTCAAGCATAAGTTTAGTCAGCCAAGATACGGATTGACTAAACTTAAGTGACCAAACTTGTTGGGGATTTACGGTGACCAAACATACATGGTGGTTGGAAACTTGACTTTCCCCTTGTTATTATTATTAGTATTGTTTGTTTGCAAAAAAATATCGAAACCTACAAGAACACCAGGACCGCAGGGAGCGGCTGTCTCGTGCTCTTCAAATCGAGCTTCCGAAGCAACGTGCCTGACGGGACGGAACCTCAATGCCGTCGAAGTAGCTCGGCTACGTCTCCTCCTGCTTTGTTTGCAGCTCTTTTGGATAGTTAGTTAGTTAGCATTTGGATAGTGATTAAGGAATGAGTGGTGTGTATGCCTTTCTTCTTTTGGTGAGCTGCGTGGTGAATTGGTGGCCACTAAATAATAATTGGCCAGGTAGGGTAGAGTGTTAGTTTGTGTGGTTGGTGTGACAGGCACTTTGTTGCCTGTTGTTGTTCGGCGTTGTTCGGCGGTTCTTCTTTCTTTTTTTTTTTGAGAGGTCCGAAGTTAGTTAGTTTAGTTAGTGTGGGGACCGTTGTGTTCTGCTAGAGGCTGGTAATTTCGGCGGCAGCACACGAGAGTGCAATTGGGAGGGAGTGGCTGGAGCTTGGAAGACCAGTAGTAAGCGAGTCGCACAGGAAAATGGCATGTCCAGAGCGGGAGCGGGCAGAAACAGATTCGCCGCCATAGTCCCTGTCGGCATAGCAGAGAAGGGAACTGGCAGCAGCGTCAGAAGAAAAGGCCGAGCGGTTGTAGCGGACGGAACGGACACCGAGAGCTGGAGAATTTTTCAAGGTGCCGATGATGCATTGCACGCAGCGAAGGCCGACATCGATACTGTGTTGTATTGAGGAGCTTCTTCCAGTTTTGTCGAAGAAGAAAGAATCGAAGCGGCAACAGCGAGATCGGGGCGGTAGACGGTAACAGCGTAAGCGAGGATGCCGATGATAGGTTTTGATGAGCTGTCGAGGACGTTGGACTTCCGGGGAAATTTAAGTTTAGAGTAGTCGATGGGATCCGGTTTGATAGGAGCAGGATAGAGATCCAGAAATCCCTAATTTTGTGAGGGAAGTGCGGAGGAAATTGTCGCAGCGTAGTGTAACGAGGCCACGAGGTCGATCATGAATGAGTTCAATACCGATGAAGGAACGGCTGTGAATAGGTCCTCCTTGGTCTTTAGCTTTGAAACGGGCTTCAATGGCTTCTTTGAACTTTCCCTTGGCGACGAGGTCGTTGCAGACAACGACGAGAATATCGTCGACGTACGGGGCGAGGAAGAAGATGCAGAGAAAGTAGACGCATTCATCACAGGTGAAACCGAGCGAATGACGAAAGTGTGGATGACGGCACGCCAGACAGAAGGGGCTTGTTTCAAACCGCACAGATTTTCGAGGAGTTTGCGGACTAGGGGTTGACACGACGGCGAGCGGCCCGAGTCGAGGCGGCTCGATATAGGCGTGGTCTTTTGTAAATTTTCTATAGAGAAAGGCGAGATTGACGTCGAGAGTGAGAATATGGCAGTGAAAGGCAGCAGCGAGCGCGAACACAAGGCGGAGAGAGACGCGATGCGCAACAGGCGCGTAAGTGGCTTCGGCGTCGTAATTTACGCCGCGTCGTCGTTTGTTTCTACGGACGACGAGGCGGGACTTGAGAGCGTCATCAGGCTTGGCTCTGACGAGAACGCGGGTGGTGAGAGCTTTTTGACGAGGAGGAAGTGGAATGGGGACACAAAGAACTTTAGCTTCAATGATACCATCAAGTTTCGGGCAGGCTCGAGTACGTGTTCGGCAGCGAAGGGCTTGAAATTTGATCCCAGTTCGGTTCAAGACGCGACGAGTAGGGCTGAAGAGGCGGAGCAGAAGAGGCGGGCGCAGGAGAGTAAGTAGTGGAAGCAGAAGTAGAAGATGAAGTCGCAGAAGAGGCAGCGGTTGAAGACTTCCGCCGACAAGCCGATCGAGCTAGTTTCCCCCAGAGATGATCGTTTCCTCGTCTCTTTTCCTCGTAGAGGCGGCTTGGCGATCTGGAATCAGTGGCGATCGATTCCCACGGTGACGTTGCGCCGTTTCTGTCGGCGTTCCCAAATCTCCAGTCGCCAGTCGTCGGTAGTTGTGTCTTCAGCCTTTTCGGCGAAGTCGAAGAAAACACCACCAGTATTCATTCACCCCTGTCCAGACGGCAGCGCACGCCAAACGCCGCGCAGCAACTGGGCTGGTGGCCAAGCGGAAGCAGCCGAAACAGCACTCTCACCACCAGCGCAAAACTTCAACACTTCGCCAGGATCCAATTCTTCCCCTTGTTGTCGCGCCGAAGGACAGTGACTTGATTGATTGCGACGTGGTCGACGCGTTGTGAACCTCGATTGACGACGGGAGGCATACTGCGTGAGGACGGATTTTTTGTGGATCGGCACATTTTCCCCTTGGATTGTGACGTCGCTCTGACTCTTTGGGATGGCGACTGACGATTCGAAGGGCGAGCTCTCGGCAGTGAAGATTGAGATCGAGAATGTGGAGGCGGAGATCGATCAGGTGATGGCGGAGATCGACAAGATGATGGCGGTGCTGCTCCCTAGTGAGGATGCTGCTGCGGATGCTGCTGGGAAGTACGCGAGATATGTCGGCCGCGAGGACAAAATAGGTTTCCTCGAGGAGCGACTCTCAGATCTCGAGGCCGTTTTGAAGAAACTGCGGAAGAAGAAGAACCTGTTGCTGCAGGCGCAGCTGGTGGACCGGGGGTGGCGGGACTCGAAGAACGACGCGAGTGTGCGCGACGTGACCGCCACGTACAAGGCTCTCTTCGACCATCTTCGATCTCGCGTCGCCGAGGATTCGGACTGCTTTGCTCGAGAGCGTTTCTGGAGTCTCGGGGAGTCGTTGGAGTGGCCGGTCGTCGTCAATGGCTCGCAGCTCATCTACATTCGGGATGCGCATCCTTTACTCTTCAAGGATGTAATACGACTTCTGGCTGAGTTGCGCTCGGACCCGACGCCGCACGGGATTGCGGTCCTCGGGAACCCGGGCATGGGGAAGAGCTGCTTCTTGGTCTATTGCCTTGTCATGTTTCTGTTTCCGCCTCCGAACGCGACATACGAGCGGAAGTCTGTATTTTATTGGTACTCGCATCTGCAGCGCGGTTTTCGCTACGACGCGTTTAGTTTCGCCGTGGCGCAACACGATAACTTCATGGAGCCAATAGGGTTGGACGACGGGACCACGATTTGCCTTTTCGACGGTTCGCGCAGCAATGTGGGTCATCTGCAGATTTCTCACACTGTCAAACTCGCCGTCGCGGCACTGTCGCCGTCACACTTGAACGATGACCAGTGGAGCAGAGAGAGTTTCGCGTCGTGTCGATATCTTGGGCCGTGGTGCGTCGATGAATTGGTCGCCGTCGGTGATAAGTTGGGCATCAACGTCGAGACCGTTCGGCGTCGTCATCTTTTTTTCGGCGGCATCGCTCGCTCTGTCTTGGCTTCCGGTGACGAGAAAGTATACAGCGCCTGGGGTCGTCTGAAAATGAAAATCGCGGATCCGACCGCGGTATCGATCCAACATGCCGGGAACACTAATTCTAATATTGCTCTTACGATGACCCATTCCGTTTTCGCCATGATTCCTTCGTTAGACATGAAAACCGTCGAGCGGGTCGAGTTTCTCTCGCCAAAGATCCACCAACTCTACGTCCGCACGCTCCGAGAACAAGTCGTCAGTTCCATGTCCAAGTTTTTGGCCGAGTACCAAGTCTACAACAAAGTCGCCTCGGTGTGGGGCGTAATGTTCGAGGATCTCGCTCACGAACATCTGATTGGCGGCTCCCCCGTAACCGTGGAATGGTTTGCAGATTCAACGAACACGACCGTTGCCGCATTCCACCCCGCACGATTCTTGCATACTTTTTACTTTCATAACCTTGATGAAGTACGCCAAGTCGCCCAGAAGCATCTTGGGGACAATCTCTATTTCATTCCATACGACAAGGCTTTCACTGGTCTTGACGCGATCGCTCGGAGAGACGGGCAGTGGTTTGGATTCCAAATGACAAAGAACAAACCCCGCCCTGTTATCGTTGCTCGCATTCAAGAATTAGTACAACTGCTGTGCCAAGACCAGCAACTTGCTAATCGTGGCGTATTCACGTTCGCAGTGTACTGGGTCGTCCACGCGGATGCCTTTAAAAGTTACCCGTCCCAGAAACTCAAGAGGGCCGACGGAGGCGACTTCGCCACGCAACCAACATCTTCTGTTTTTCCACGCGGAAAAGTTGGCGTGCAGTGTGTCTCGTTTCGCATGGAAGAAGAGTGGCAGCTCCTCGGCGATCCAGGTAGTCCTCTCGACGACGCGGGCGCACGTGCAGGATGAAGCAGTCTGTATCTCCTCGAGCCCGCAGCAAGCGTCGTCGACTCGACGCCCATGAGCGACGAGGATTAAAGGAAAACAATCCGACGGGCGTGTTTCACCTGTCCTTTCTTCGGTCGTAGTGTCGTCGTCTCCTCGGAGGCCGAGGATGAGCTCGTCCGCGGTTTCCGTAGTGGGGTAAGCGCTCGCTGCAGGTGAGGGTGCCGTCGTCACTGTCGAGGTTGGGGCGTGTAAGCAGCCTTCGCAGACGACGCCGCGGCAGCACGACGGGTGGAACAGCGGGACCTCAGACTGAGAACAAGCGTAGGTGCGAGGTGTCGTTGTCGAGACTCTCGTCGGCGTCTTCCTCGCAGTCATCGTCCGTGGTCTTCTTTCGCTTCTCTCGGTGAGTCGCTCGTACTGGCTTGCTCGGAGCCTTCATAGCATTCCTCGAGACGTTCGATCTTCTTTTGCAGACCGGCGCATTGGCTCACGAGGGTTTTGAGTCGAAGGTCTAGTTCTTCATAGGTCTCGCAGTCGTGGGCGTCCTCTTCCAAATCGAGAAAGAGCGCCGTCCTCTGCGTTCACTTGTCGCATCAGGTTGCTCTTTCGCCCAGAAAAACACGCGACCCAAGTCTCAGACCGCTTCTTGTTTGCGCCGTTCGAAGTTCTTACTCTGTTCCCGACGACGCTGCGGCGGTCTGGCGCGACGCTGTGCATTTGCGGGTACGCTTCTTCGCTTCGTCGGCCGGGACGCAGTTCAGCGTGTTCAGCCTTCAGGGACAACAAACCCCCGGGCAGCAGAGCGCTGTCGGGTGGCTAATTGCGCCACGAGGAACTGAACTTAACCTGCTTGGCACGCGTCATGAATGTGACTTGCACGGGCCGACAAAAGATGTCCGGAAGAGCAAACTGAGAGGATGGACGTCGGCAGGCTCATAAGTCTGGGCTCATAAGGCGCGCAATGCCAAGCTGCGTCAGCAAAGTGGAGCAAACAAGCCCCATCAAACAGACGGCGCCGCTGGAAGAAGGTGACAGCAAACCAACGTCGGCCATTGCAGAAATGCGTGCGAGAAGTGTCATCCGCACCCGCTCCACACCGACCACGCGCCGCAAGGGCCATCAGCAAGATGCTGGAGAGACTTGACAAAGGTGAGCGAACTGGGAAGAAGATTTGCGACGTTCCGGGTGGCCTCGCACCCACTCGAGGTCAAACGAAACAAAATGTGTCGTTAAGCGTGGAGTGAAGTGCGCAATCTCATCCAAAATATCGCTGGATGTGATGACCGACACGTGCTGCGCGAGGCCAGAATATGCGAGCACAGCGCCTTTATTGTCAAGAACAGCTCTTCACAGGTAACCAACCGACGGAGTATACATCACGTAGGGACCAAAGTGCAGCTCGTGCTGCATAGATGCCCATGAATGACCTCAGCACGATGCGCAGATAGAGTCCCAGAACCGGGAGCGACCCGCAAAGCGAAAGTGTAGAGGCGCGGGGGCCAAAGGATCGAAAATAGCTGCGGCAGTTCCGCCCTCACCGTGTGTGGACACACGCGCGGATCCGTCGCTGGCCACGTAGAGAGCGGTCTAGGACCACAGCCATCAAGCGCAGAACGAGGCGTTGCCGACATAGGAAACCGGGCGGCGACAGTCGAAGCGTAGATGCCCGAACCAAGGTCGGGGGGAGAGTGGAGGACGTGCGAGGCAGGGTTGGACGCGCGGCGGCGGGCGGCGCGTATGGAAATAACAAGTAATGACTTCGTCGCGCATTGCAGCGGGACTAAAAATTAACGGCAAAGTGAAAGGTTCCCGATGAAACTCGCCAGCGGGGCGGCGGCGTTTTGAACACGGGGAGGCGACGCCGCATGCTGACGGAAGAGACCGTAACGGCTTTCGGGACGTCCTATGGCGTAAGGAGAATTTTAGGGGCTACCTGGCGTGCCTTCGAATCCTGGCTCGCCGCTCGCGTCCGTGCACTTGGTGGAGTCACTGGACGAGGATGGCCGTTCTCCCGCCACACAACCACAAACAACTTCCGTGCCTGGTCCTCAGAACTTGAGGATCGGTTGTTGCTTTATGATCAAGGTATATCGAAACACAGAAATCAGGGTGACACATGTCATGGAAAAGGAAGATGATGTCATAAAGAAAACTGACATCATCACAACGGAGTAGGGTGCCCCTGATAAGGGGGGGCCTAGAAGAGGGGTAAGCCTTAGGAGGCGGGAGTTGCCGCCACGGGACTCCCCTGGTAAGAATTCGAGCTGCCCCAGCGAGGTGCTAGCGCGAGGAGCGCGGCTTCGCCTTACGAGCATCTCGTGAACGAATCTTCTGGTAAACGCGGGTGATGACCGGTTCAGGAACTCGGCCACTGCGTAAAGTAAACTTGGGGATCAACACATCAATCTCGTGCGGAGCGAAATCTGTGACACAAGGAGTTGTGTTGAAAGAAACTCTGGACTTGTCGGTGAAACTTTGACCTTCAACGTCCTTGAACTCGGGCTTGAGCTTGCGGTGCGAAAGGTGAGAGGTCGGCTTGAAATAAGCCACATCATCGTTCGGACCCAAATCGGAATAGAAATGTAGAGCAACACGATCATTTTGGTAATCGTAAGGCTCGTAAACTTCAGCAACATAAATCTTCTTGCGCCAATCAGAGCACTTCCGGTCGGGAATCCGGAAAACAACAAACTTACCGTGCTGATAATCATCACGGAAGGTTTCTTCGGGTTTGCGGATGGCTTGATCAACGATCGGAGGTACCATCACAGGCGTGATCTGACTAACATGAGCACGTCGTTCTTCGGGCGGAGAGTCGAGAGACTCAATCCTCTAGGTGACCGGGGAAAGGCGTTCCTTGATAATAAACGGCCCTCGCCATTCCGGTCGAGGTTTGTTCTGAAGGAAAGGAATGTAGAGCAAAACGTGCGATCCTTCCTTGTATTCAACATCAACATGATCAGCATTGTAAGCCAATCGTTGTTTCTTCAAAGCTTTATCACGAGCCTCGCGGACGATCTTCGTATAATACTTCAATCGCTCACGAGTTTCGGCGACCGCATCAGAGCGTGTCTTCGGCAATAATCGTGTATCAAAGTCCATAAGTGTGTAGTCTGTCGGCAGCATCGGCTGACGGTTCAGGCGCAGCATAAAGGGAGAAATCTGCGTGCCTGAAATAAACTTGCGGTTGTAGCAAAACGCAATATAATGAGCAAAGTCAGGCCAATCCGTGATGTTCCGGCCCTGAAGGCAAGCACGGAGGAAGGCCTTGATAAATCGGTTGACACGCTCAGCCGGGTTCGACTGGGCATGATAGTGAATCGTAGTTTGGTATCGTGTGTTGAAGAGATGGCAAAACTCGCGCATCAACTTGTTCACGAACTCTTTACCGTTGTCGGTACGAATCATCTGGGGCAAGTAGCCCTTGAGGAGAATGTTAATGACTAAAGACTCGAGGACAGACTCAGCAGTCTTATCGTCCAAAACACCCAGAATCAAGAAATGCGAGAACGGATCACAAGATACTAGAAGATACGTCTCGGGACCAGCGCTGGGCAAGGGTCCAAATAAATCCATGCAAAGAACAGCACCATCACCATCGTAGGCGGGCTGCTGCAAGAGTCCAGCTCGTTTCGGCTCAGGCGTGCGAGCTTCCTGGCAAACTAAACATTCAGCAATGAAGACTCCAACTTCGTTCGACATGTGAGGCCACCAAAATCGTTCTTGGATAGCCTGGACGGTACTGTGACGTCCCATATGACCACCGTTAACCGGAGTGTCATGGTAGAGTCGAATAATGCTCTTGCGCAACGTAGCAAGTGCAACAATCATCGGGTGCAAATCAGCAGAAATGCGGTAAAGAACGTCTTTAACGACTTCGAATCGTTCGTTCGCTCGGGAACGTCGCGGCGTCTGACCTTGGGCCATTCGGTAGCGAATATCCTCGCAAGTAGCATCAGATTCTTGCTCACGTGCGATCTCAGCGAGCGTCATATTATCGGGTATCTTATCGATATAATCTTAGTAGGCGGCTGCGTCCTTGAAGATCTGTGGCTCATCGCGCGCACGGTTCTTCCGACGTTGTCTCGTAGCGTGAGACGTAGCCAATTTCATCGGATCCTTTTCAGGATCTTCTTCCTCGTCTTCCAGCAGCTCGGTCGTAACAAACGACATTATGAAGTGGCAGCCGGAGGCGGGAACTCCTCGGTCATCAACAGGTCGGGGAAGCTCTTGGAACACCAAATACGCGTGGTTCAAAGGTTCTCCAAATTCGTCAGTCTCGATGGCATGATCTATCGGGTTGCGGGAGAGAGAGTCAGGGATACTCATTCCTGGTGACTTTCCCGGCTTGTAACCAAGTTCAGGGTCAAAATTGGCGAGACGCATCGCCCACCGAGCAAGCTGTCCAGACGAGTGCGTCGCCTTACGTAAAAACGTCAAATTTCGGTGATCGGTCTCCAAAACAGTACGGTGCCCTTCGATGTAGGCTCGAAAGTGCTCTAGAGAAAGTATAACTGCCAGCAGCTCTAGCCGACGGGGCTCGTAATTGCGCATCTCCTTAGGCACAGCTCGGCTCCAATATTCAATCACTCGTTCTTCTCGAGTCACTCTGCCGGCATCGTCCTTGACTTCGACAATCTGGAAGAGATATGCGCCAAGTCCATCCTTGGAAGCACCGGATCGGATCTGAAAAGGCAGATCATAATCGGGGTGGTAGACTCCTCTGGAATCAACCAGAGCTTCAATAATCGTATCCCAGGCTTTCTGACATTCGGGCGTCCACTCGAACTTTACACCTTCGAGGCATAGTCATCTCAGCGGTTCCACGATCTTCGAGTAGCCCTTCACATATCGCCGGCAGTAATTACTCATGCCGATGAAAGAGCGTATCTGGGTCTTCGGGGAAGTATTCGGCAAAGTACCTGGAATCGGCATCTTCTGCAGTGCTTCCAGCGTCTTCGGATTCGGCTTCAAGCCTTCTGGGGTAGAAATGTGCCCCAGAAATTCTATATCATCCTTGAGAAGGTGGAACTTCGCGGTTCGACCGCTGTACCCTCTCTGTGCCAAATGACACATCACTTCGATCAAAACTTGTAAATGTCGATGAAGATCGTCGGATCCCATCATAATATCGTCAACAAACGCAACCAAGTCTTGATACATCCATTTCGAAAGGTCGCTCGCCATTTGCTTGCAGAAAAGAGCTCCGGCCGTCTTCACACCTAGAGGTAATCGCAAGAAACTATGAGCGCCAAGTGGGCTAACCATCGTGACAGCGTCCTGCGCTGCCGGATCCAAACGAAGGTTGTGGTATCACCATCTAATATCAATGCATGTCCGCCATCGTCTCATGGCGAGAAAAGCTAAAGCATCATCTTGTCGAATGTTCGGCCAACTGTCATTAACCAATTGATCGTTGAGCTGACGTAAGTCAACTGCAGCACGGAACGCGTTTGACGTTCCAATCTCAGCTCCTTTCTTTGGAAGCATCAACACAGGAAAGCCCCAAGGTGAGTTGGCCGGACGAATGACTCCATCCCGGCACCACTCGCTGATCTGCTTGCGGAGACAATCGAGCTTCGCAGGCGTCAATCGGTAGGGCGTCATCTTAATCTGTCGCGGATTCGCGTCTTTGAATCGTAGCGACACAGGAGGTGAGTCCACAGGTCTCATAATCGGGTCGATAAAGGCCCACGAATATTGCACACAGTGACGGAGCATCAGTTTCGCCTCGTCATCTAAGTGCGGATTGTCAGGAATTCCCAGCTCCTGAACAACCTTATTAACTTTTTCCTTCGTGGGAACTTGAACTTTCATAGCTTCATTATCCTTGACATGCTCGGGAGTTTGCGGCAGCGGTGCACCCTCAGCATCGCGCGGCGCATCTTTCCATGGCACATCGAACTTTTTCTCATATTTAGTCTCACTTCTGGGTGGCTTTTGTTGATCCTCTCGCCTTTGACACGAACACTCGGCTCGCTCTTAATCTTCGGTTTCCGATCTCGCTCAGGATCTGGCGGAACGTCCAAATTTGGTTGTCGGGGGGGCCCATTAGAAGAAGCATGAGACGTCCCCGGCTCATCTGTTGCAGGCGGAATCAACGGTACCTCTGGAGGTTTCCATTTGGTGTGATCTTGGTGATCATCAGTCGACACCCATCTGACGACACGTGTGCGCGTGTTTAACAGTGGAACTTGTACGTGACGAAGGGTGGTTTCATCAATTTGCAAATAATAATCAAACGGTCGGTCTGCAGGACTCAACGCTGACGGCAAAGCTTCGCCGCTCAGGTGAAAATCCTTGGTCACAGAGTTGTGCAGATCGAGTACTAATAAGGTCATCGTGTCTGGTGGCACGACGGACGCCAAGTGTTTCAACGAGGTCGTCCTGGAGAAGCCGGCCCAATCAAAATCAAGGGGCATCGTCAGCAACTCCGAAGTCATTTCAGATTCAGAGAGCTGTAATCGGAACGGTGCGGTCCTACGCGAAGCGGGACACGCGCAACGGTATAAGCTGCGTCTGTCGCGGCTCGTGATGATCCTAAATTGTTCATCTGAAGTAAAAAAAAAAAAAATGTCGTTCGTCGGCGTAGCCAAGTGCTGCGGCGAACTCTTGCTGCATATTCTTGCAAGTCTTTGGAACTGCGCGCAAATGGAGCGGATGGCTGGAAACCAACAATCGCACGCGACAGCTCATCAAACTGGGCGTTATGTCGTAAAAATTGACGACGTACACGTAAGGGTGCAAACGTGCAACGTAAGAAATAATCGAAGCCTCCTGCTCTATCAACCACATGAAGAAACCAGCCATCTTGCATAATTTCATCGTCCAGTGGGTAGCGGTGACTCCTTTCCCAACATCTCTGGAGGTCAAGTTGCACAGAGCGGAGTGTACGCAGGGTGGCGACGCGATACACATCGACGACGACCATTCCGCGTAGGGTAAATAAGATTCGATCAACCGTAAGGTTGTAACATAGCGACCACACAGTGTGTGCTGCACCACAGGAATGTTCGGAAAGTTCTTGTGGTGTATCTGGTCGGCGGTGTCCGACGCATCGAGTGCTAGCACGACTCGAAACGACGTCCCACACATTTCGCTGGCTCGTTGGAGACCTAAAGTACTGCCCCTGGCTCCACTGAACAGCATCACCACCTTGCGATGAGTGATTGGAAGCCATTGAACCTTTTCGTATCGGCGGCGGATCTCCGCGTCGGTGATCTCGCGGCATTTCTTTTCATCTTCTTCCGACCTTCGAGCGAAATCGTCGCTGCCTTCGGGTCGTTTGAGGGTGGACTTGTCCGCCATAGCGGTCGTAGCGTCCTTCTGCACCGTGCTCAGCAGCATCGGCGGGGGAGATTTTTCGCATCGCGTCAAGCGACTAGCGACAGAAACGGTGAAAGAAAGGTTCCCCTTGTCGTATCCTTCTTCACATTCTTTCGTAAGTTCGTTGATCGTAGAGACGTTCAACTCATCTTCGTACCTAACGGTACCGCCAATCGCGAGGACTTCGCCTTGAGTGACGACCGCCGGCACTTCTTCCGCGGCAGTAACCGCAACCCGAGCAGCGGACCGGTCGTGCTCTTCGCAAGAAGAACACATTCCTTCGACAACTCCCAACTGCTCGTTCTCAGCAAACGTAGCGACGAAAACCTGTCCTCTTTCCATAGGTTTCGACAAAATAACCGGTAGATTGTACGTTCGACCGGGCTCGATTTGAAGCGTGCGCGCAGCATAAGCTATTACTTCTCGCGTGTCTTCTCCCGGAGCTGGGGAGAATGTGGTCGTAGCATGTCCCCGCGTAGCCAAGGCTACCTTACGTTCCGGCGGCGGGCTTCGGAGATCTTTAATCGTGCTCAAACGAGCGTAAACTCGAGTCTTGACCAGGTCGAGACTCTGCCGAAAGGCATCGTGTTGATGATTGTAAATCGGTACGGTTATCGGATTTCGATCGTAAATAGCCCGAAAGGTCACGATTGGTGCATCGACTCGTTCATCCTTAACTTTAATCTTCTTGCGTCCGTAGACGACTTGGGTTCGACAAAAACAGATCCGATCATGGGGAAAATCCACGATGGCTCCTAAAACTCGTATATCGCGCCCTCCCAACAGGAACAGATAGTTCGTATCGGCTACAATAGCGACAAAGGGGGCAGCGATGTTGTCGGCGAGGGCGACCCGAATCGCGATCCAACGATAGATCGTCGTCGTATTCACCCTGATCCGTACAGCTTGCGCTTAATCGGAAGTTCGCCTTCATCGAAAATCAACTGATCTTTGGCCAACTTTCTGACCATTTCTCGGCAAATACAAGCAACATCTGCCATTCCATCGACACTGATGGTCGTCGAGAATTTCTGTCCGTCACGATTCCTGTAGATGTGACAGGCTATAAACGTAAGAGTACCCGTATCTAAACAACTGAGGGTAACCAAATCATATTCGATCGTCTTGCCGTCTCGCGGTGTCAACGAAATGCGAGCACATCGGGCTCTGACTCGCTCATCTCCGGGGTTGGGCATCGATACCGCGGCTTGAGCTTTCGTATCATCTGTTGTTGGCGTCATCGACGTAACGCTCGCGGCAGCCTCTTTATCTGGCGGCTTCCGCTCTTCCTCCAAGACAATCTCAGAGGGAATCAGTGCTGGTAGCGGATCCTGGTCTTCGTAGTTCACGGAAGCAAAGGACCCCTCCCATAAATCATTCCTTTCGTCTTTCCAGAATGCATCTGTAAATTTATTCGTCCTCGGTTGATCATCACCATCATCGGCGATCGGTTCCGCGTCGGCTGCGGTTTCGAGTCCGTAGCTGAGCGGTTGTTCTGGTGGCTTCTTTAGCAAGAAGTTCTGAGTTCTCGTCCACCAATCCTGCAGGTTCCACGTCGGCTCGTCTTCGTCCCACTCGAGAACGCTGCTAACCTTCTTCTTAAATCTATCCTTTTCTTCCGGCGGCGTATCCGTGGCTCGATCCTTAGTAACCGAAACCGTTTCGGGGGGGTCCGCAGGAAAAGATGGCGTCGTCCCCGACGCCAACTCTATCGTAAGATCGTCGTCTGCATCACTCGCGGTGGTCATCGTCTCGTGAGGCGAATGAGCGCGCAAGCTATCACTGCAGAAATCCATGTCTGGCTCACAGCCAGTTCGGTCGCCAGCGGTCGTCTCTGGAGGGTCCAAAGATAAGCCGATGGCATCGAGGGCTTCCTCGTCAAAAATAAACGGTGGGTCGTCCGTGGACGACTCGTCAAATAACGTTATCGCGGACACTGGTTCACAAGGTGTAGCTTCTTCATCTTCCAAATCTGAATCGCCTTCCCAGTATCGTGGAGCTTCGAGTTCCTCGCTCGAATCTTCGAGTTCATCGCTCGACATCTGCTCATAAATCTGTGCCAAAGACCGACGATTGGTCAGCACGTCGTTGGGTGGCTCGTCCATCGGCGGGCGAGCAAGATCTTCGAATGCGGCCGCGGCAAGGGCGTCGGCTGCGTCGTCGGTGCGGGTGTCCGTGTTCGGGTACACCATCACTCCTAATGGTAACTGTTGACCGCAAGGGGTCGTAAACGCGAGCGTTGCGCTCAAAAAAACCAAATTATATTGGTGTCGGCCTCCGTCGTATTCGTCGTCGCGCGATCGGCGTCGTCTGTGC
This sequence comes from Chrysophaeum taylorii, assembly GCA_029834535.1. Lineage (NCBI taxonomy): Eukaryota > Pelagophyceae > Pelagomonadales > Pelagomonadaceae > Chrysophaeum > Chrysophaeum taylorii. The sequence continues at coordinate 1,203 of JAQMWT010000010.1, read as the reverse complement.
CGGCGCGAACTTCGACTGGGGCTCTTGTTATCTTTGTCTCTCTCTGGCGTCAGTTCGGCAGGTCCTAGTACCTCTGGATCGTCCCTGTAAGCACGGTGCTCCCAAGCCTATCCGAACTGTCTCAATCGTCTCGTCTATCGAACATCGACGCGCGTCGTCTTCTTGCCAGAACTCCGACCAAACGTAAATTAAATCTCCGTTGGCGAATAAATCCGTGCCTCGGGGTCGGAATTGCACTTCTTTCTGCTCTGGCGGATTCTTCCTCAGAAACAGTGAGCTCGTATCCGTATCGTCGGTACGCTCATCTTCGTATTATCCATGCTGATCGTCCCATCCAAATTCGATTCCGGGCGGCAGCTATACTCATCCCTCATAGTATGTTCGGGATCTTTCTTTATCACGTAGCCATCATCATATGCAGGCTGAAAATCTTTGAACTCTTCGTTCGTGAGTAATACGCCCGCGCTTTCACTGAGCTCCAAAGGCGGTTTTCTTGCGTTATAAGATTCTTCATCTCTTCCGCTTTCGTATTCATTTTCTCGGCCGTTTCACTCGGCCTATTATCCACTCCATCGCTTCGAATACGGCAATCGCCTCGTCACTAAAAATGTCGGCACACGAATGTCTGCCATCGTCAAAGAGAATAAAACATCTGCAAAACGTTGCAGGTTCGTCGGGGGCCCTGCAAAAGAAGAAGGCGTCGTCCCCGACGTCATATCTGTCAAAAAATGGCCACCAAAGGGCACGCGACGTTCGATGGGTGTGTACTCAGGCGCGCTTTTATCATTCGAGGTAATCTCTGCGACGCATCGTTGATCGATCGTGGAGGGACGAAGTGCCATCCCTTGAATGTCCGGAGGTAAACTCATAGCATCGAGCGTAGCAGCGGCGGGTCCCTTACTGTGGGCGTCATCGGCTGCACGGGCTCGTAAATCGGATTCACACATAACTACGGCGCGTCGTCAAAACCGATGGTTGTGTCAGCTGACGACAAATCATATCGTGCCACCAACGGTGACACCGGGTTTAGAAGCGGTTGTCGGCTTCGGCCCGTAGTTTAACGACGTTTCGGTCAAATTCTCCGATTCTTGTGGGGATTTTGGTTTGGGTGAGCTCCTTTCGACTTGGATTGCTCTTGCTCGTAGTTTTTAACGAGAAGCTTCGGTCATCTCGGACCGAATCGTCCGTCGTCGTCGCGCGGCT